>JAVYIG010002005.1:0-279096 GCA_035222895.1 Strongylocentrotus droebachiensis | reverse complement strand
AGTAAAACCCATACGGGAATTTCAAAATAAAATTGAAGGAAAAGAAATAATCTTCATCTAAACAATATACTTGTACTTTTCGTTTTAATCTGCAGTTTCTAAATGTCATTAGTCCTGTATGGCTTCCGCTGGCGTATCAAGAAATAACGAAATACGGATTAGAATCTTGTCAAATACGGGGATACAATACATCAGAGTCGCTCTACGTCTTGTAAACCCATCACATGATCACAAGTTATACTGATTTTTTTTTTTTGGGGGGGGGGGTGGGGGGTGGGGGAGTACACCGGTTTTAATATTGGTTGGATACGCCATTCCCGATTTTTAGTGAAATATCAAGCCTTGCAAACCCCTACCAATCTAGTACATATGTGACGGGTTGTTCTTATCGTCAGTGCAAATGTTGTTCTAAATTATTAAGATTCTTCCATTTAATACTTTTTGGACTTTATATTTGGCCGTTTGGACCAGAATGTGCACCATAATTCTAGATGCGATGGGGATGTATTCCTTAAAAGCTTTTCCCCGAACTCCACATTCTCGCTTTTCTTCTTTCCTTACCTTTCTCCTAGCTCTAGTCCAATCCTTAATTCCTTTTCTCTCCCCTTTCTCATTCTTACAACCTCCCTCTCGTTCAATACATCACACCAGGGGCGTACGCAGGGGGGGGGGGGGGGGGGTTTTGGGGGTTCAAACCCCCCCCCTTTGGTATTTTTATGTATGTAAACCCCCCTTAAAAAACCTAAAACCCCCCCCTTTGGTTTTTTTTTTTTTTTTTTTGTGTTATTATTTAAAAAAAAAAAAAAAAAAAAAAAATTATACCCACGGCTAACCTAAATAAGGTGACCTAACCCCCCCCCCAACGACCAAAAATGTCAAATTATGAAATTTCGAGACCAAAAAAAAAAAAAAAAAATGTGTCCGCTTACCCCCCCCCCCCCCCCCCCCCCCCCCCCCCACTGAGCGACTTTTCGGCTGGCTGAGTCGTTTGCAATTTTTTTTTGACCTCCAAAAAAAAAAAAAAAAGTGTCCGCTTACCCCCCCCAAGCCCCCCCCCCCCCCCCCCCCCCACTGAGCGACTTTTCGGCCAGCGCGATTTTCAAATTTTCGGGAGCAAAATATTTTAAAACCCCCCCCTTGAAAAAATCCTGCGTACGCCGCTGCATCACACTGACACTGTCTCCCTCTTCCTCTGTAAATATATTGTCCAACCTTGTTGCTGCTCATCTGCAAGTGTTTTCTGCTAGGTACAAATTGATCACAGAATAAAAACAAAAGCTCATCAAACATCTCATCTTACCTAATTTTTATTTTTTCCATTCATAAGCGAATTACTGTCGAAGGTATTTGTGGCATATTATTTCTCAATGCTAAGGTACCTTACATTAGCTGTAAAAGTGACATAATCGAAACGGTAAATATATACCAAGCATTCCAGCAAGATTTATGATTTTCTCTAAGTAACTTCTACCTTTGGGCACTACCTAACATACATTATTGATATTATATTAGCATAGGTCCTCTAACAAGAAAAGAGCCTCCAGAGTCATACATTTTGAGAAAGAAAAAGATATTTTAGTCATTTTGTGTGTTGGAACAAATGGGAGAGTTGTCTGGCACTACATCAAAGTGACATTACCGATTCAGCCAATTTGAAATTCCCATAGACTCGAGCAAAAGTTACCTTGGGCTTAGTATTCATTCTATTCAATAATGTGTACTGGTTGACAGGATAATACATCATAGGTTTACATGAAACCACTTAGCCTACATAATCTCTATACTTGAAATTGTTGAATAGGGTCTCTAAGTGACAGGAGAATAAATTTGTGGTACAATATGTATTGGTTTCCAATATAATTTTTTTTTTTTTTACGGAGATCAGCTTTCCTCTCCATAAGTTTAAGGACATGACTTTATTTCAAGTATTTTGTTGATTAATTTACTACTGTTACTTTCCAACCTTCTTAAGGGCAATACAACCCTTGTAATAAGTTCATTTGTATGAAAGCAGAAGAATAGGTTTGAAATAAATCAGAGCAAAATAAGAGATCACTATAGCTATGCGAATCTCAAATTGGCAATTTTGTCATTAGATTGTGACCACTGAACTCTACACTGTGTAAAGTGATTCAGTGATTGTGACAGTCACATACAACTCTCCCACTTGTCGTATTAAAAAATATCATTAATTTCTGACTTTCTCCTAAGCGCCTTCTCCCTTAGGGCACAAATGGGAAATTTGTCTCACACTACATTACAGAGACATTACTGATTCAGCCAATTTGAAATTCACATAGTGCCCTACAACATTAACAAATTCTTAACTTTCTTATTTTTTGTCTGATTTCATTCAAACAGTCCGCTTCTCTGAATTTTCTGCTTTCTTTTAGAGTTGGTCATTCTTAAGGCTGAATTTCCCTTTAATGATGAAAGTATCTTGTTTGCAAGTATAATGTGTTGAACAGATTCACATGCATTTTGCTGACAGGATAGATCATAATTAGCTATACACATAGAGATGCATTGTGGAATTCAGTAGTTCTCTCTAATAGTCTTTCAGCATTAAAAGAATAGGATGACACAACTGTAACAAATACAAAAACATGTTTATATTCATTCATGTATATAATCTCCTGCAAGCAAGATGGATGTTTGACTTAGGTACAAACAAATTTGCTTTACATGTTTAAAGTTCCATCATCGTATTGTATGACCAAAATATCCCTGTCAAAAAATGATTGTAGAAAAGAGTTATTGTACAACAAAAATTAATCTAATCTATAGATGAAATGATTTATGAGAATAGGCAAGCACATAAGATTTGTTATTCACAGAACTTTACTCCGAGAATAATTATCCGTACATGACTTGGTAGGAAGAAAACAAATCTTGATATGCTCTGTATTAGAATATCTCATGTTCTCAGATTTTGGGGAATGATTTTCATAAATATATAATCTGATGTGTGTGCATGACCCCTTTTAATATGATTAAATGTATATGGCCTATGGCTCTCAGTAGACTATACCATACCAGGCACTTTGTTCAATTTATGTAACACATATCAAATTCAATGTACATCCTATTACGTGCTGATTGAGATAATGAAACTGAAATATATCTGACCAACCAAGGTCATTTTTAAAATGCATGTACTCTGCAGCTGATCAAAAATGTTAGTAGCACTATTGCTACTAGTCTTTCAACACCGAGATATCACAGTTTTGATCTAAAAAAAACACCAACAACTGATAACTAAGTTAAATAACCAGCTTTCTCATGATACATTTGCACAATGAAACAAGAACAACCTGAAATGTTCATACACAGTTTGTCTGTGACTCTGTGTTTCTTAAAATTCTTCTTCCAGTTTTTAAGGGTGACCTACTGTAACCCTGACAATGCCCTAATAGAAATCTTTAACTCAGTCAAGTCAAGTCCACCATTGTAGTTAACACAGCTATTTAATTGAATCTTAACAAAGTGATGTTGGTGGTGATTAAAGAGGCTTATCAATAATCCAGTCCCAACAATAGCACCATTGAACGTGGCCATAAAAGACACCAACTTCCTGCTTTTTATGGCATGCATTTTACATGATTAATGTATCACCAAGTCTATTTCTATCTTCATAGCTTTGGTCTTTTCCATTTCCTTTAACATAAGCAACTATCTTAATGTGATATTGCCTGTTAGAAGTACTCTTGTTATTTGCATAATGGTTTACATGTTTAAATAGGCACCGAAATTCAGTGTAAGAACTTTATGCAATGCAAGTAATATTGCATACTGGGTGAATTGTGTTTGAAAAATGAAATATCTTTACGAAAATTTTAATATTTCAATAGTGAGAATTAGAAAATGTAGCGGGTAAGGCATTTCAGGTCCTAGAATGTTATTTTGAATCTTACTAATTTGGATTCTAGTCATCAAGCAAAACTACACTCCAATCCATTGAAACAGACATTTATAAGCAAAAACATGGATGGAATTTCAACAACTTGACCTGCAATATCAAAACCAATAGTGGTTATTTTGATTTATTGCACTTCCTGTTCAGCAATTCTACTGAATGCACTTTTGAATCTACTAAATACCATATATTTGTTGGTCTTTGTAATAGTACTTGAAGCCCTCTCCAGAATGAAACCTGATAAGGAAAAGTTGCAAAGCCTCTGTTTGCTAGCACTTCCTTCCTGATCTTTAGGCTTTTATCAGTGCAGAGAGTAAATATATGGGAAAACTAACAACTGTTTATAATTACAACATAACAGATTTGATAGAAACTGTACTATCCGCCTAATAAATGGATTGGGTATCTTCGTCTCAGATTCTAAACGAAATCCTTGATTTAGCTCATGCAAACCTTTAGATCAGTCAGGAATCTCATGACATTTACAAGCCGATCGGCCGTCTGATTATCAAGATATTTATGATTGGAATTCCAAATTTTAGAAACCGTTTTCCCCAACGGTTTTCATCAAGCTACAGTCTATTGGGGAAAACAAGTATGGTTAAACCGGTCACTCAAAGATTTTTACTTTTTTAAGGCACTTCATGATCATTTTGAAGCGCTTTTTTTTTTAGGGATTCAATATTACACCATATCACAGACGCTGATAACACGTAGGGCCACACATTTTTTGGCATTGTTAAACGATCCCTTTAATACTAAAATAGCACAAGATAGAAAGTCACAAAGTCTTCCTTACTCTTCTCTTCACTCCATATCTCTTTAGCCAAAATTGTGTCACCAAGGCACTATATAGAAAAACCATAATTCTAGCCCCCCCCCCAAATCAAGCAATGATTCTCCTTTAAATAATGATTTATACCTGCCATCCACAAATTTTCTTTCCAGAAGTGTTCCTGTATACGGTAACAGATAATTTACCAATGGAAGCCAATATAAACAGGTGTCACTTAAAGATAAACTTTAGTACTGGTAATGCGATTGCATTGTGAAAGAAAAGGTGTGAAAGGATCAGAAACAGTTGGTCATGTAGCATATAAGTATTGGTGTGCACTGCAAGGTTCTGGAGTCATCAAAATCATAATAAATTTGACCGAGTCTTGGTAAAGTAACAAACACTCACATAGAAAGCTATATATTGGACAACACACATGGTGTCGGGGATGGTACTACCTTGGTTTCCTTGTCTTTCTATGCTCATTACTCAGCCAGTATACATTTTCTTCCAAAATTATTTGGCACATGTCTTTTCTTTGTAATCTTGAACATTCAGTGTAAGTTTCGTTTGATTCTGTGAGAATTTTTTTTTTTTTTTTACCAGTACTGGAGTTTATCTTTAATAGGAGAGTGGTATTTCGCAGCTTTGGGGGGCAATTAAGGAACTAGGCAAGGCATCCCTACATTGCCGATACCTGGCTGATGTGAATGGTACCCTTAAGACCACAACATCTATGGCCCATGAAGTGAAGCATTAAGCATCAAGTTATTAAACAAATTGCACCAGTCCATGTACCGACACCCTTTCCAGCCAATGCTCTGAATACTGAGAGAACCCTTGTTCAAGATTCAGCTGGCAGAACCGATAAGTTGCTTCACATCCTCACTGCCGGAGCTGCTGTTGAGTCCTAGCTCCTTTAGAGCTCTTGTGAAGTGTGACGGCAGAGGGGCTGTGATGGTCACATCCTGCTGACCGGCCCACTCTGGGAGGACCACATGATGAAGATGAAGGAACAGTGGTAGAAGAGACACCTGTGGTCTGGTCATGCCCAGGGCCTTTTTAATACCAGGATTAAGAACCTGCAGAGTATCAAGAAATGAAATCAAGGTCGTGAACATTATCTAAATCTCTTGATTTCTTCTTTAGGTTTCAGACTACAGTACTACTGCCACAAATGCCACATTTTCACAAAAATTGTTAATTGGGATAATTCAATTGAAATAATGCAACATTACAAATTGTAAATTATTTGTCTCACTGTATAGTGTATACTGCAATTTTAAGTCGGATTTTGTAGAATAAAAAACAAAATACCAACCATCTATGAAGAATTGTATGTATATTTTATATACCGGTAAGCACTAAAACATACAGTCATCATTGAAATAAGGCGTCATTGCCGACAAGCCTCTTTCTGCTTTTTATGAACCGAGCGCTTTTATCTACATTGATTGATATGTATTGTTTTTACAGTAGAAAATAAATGATAAGATTTGATACCTTCACGACTGAGTTAATTTGGGTAGAAACCTTACAAAATTATGTGAGACTTCGAGTCATAAATAAAGATCTTTGTTTTCACACTAATGATGCAATTTCTGTGGAAACCTTACACAATATTTTGATGGGTTAATCAAATGAAACCATACAAAATATTGAACCTTCAAAGCCTTACAAGAGACATGTCTAGTGTCTACATGACACATGTACATGTAGATAATGGACATTCCCAATATTCAGTTTGTCTTTAATGAGAGGCCTGTCATCCCATGGGTACTTAAGTCCCTCTCTCACATGATATAATAAAGCATATGACATACAAATTATTTATTTAAAAACAAATTAAAACAAAAGTTAATAAAAAAGAAGAAGAAATCAGAAAATAAAGACCTACTGCCCCACCCCCTACCAAAAAAAAAAGAGATGGCGGCATAGGAGTATTAAATGCACTTCGACTATCTGGATACAAAATGAGTACACATGGCAATTATTGTTTGGTACAGCTAGGAATCTTTATCCTTTTACCATTTATATAGCACATAGAGAGGTTTCCATCTTACTATAGTCTGTAAAGATGGTCTTGTAAGAATAAGAGTTGAATTGCAGTTCAATTGCATTGCTATTTAAGATATTTGTAAAAGGAAAATTGTAGCGTAGAGGGTACTTGACTGGCTAGGGCAATTGCAGCTGCAACGTTAGGATTTAAATAGTGATAGTCAACTTATCATATCAAGTTTTGTATGTACAATTGAATGTATAGCTTGTGAGAAAGTTTCTCATTACTTTCTAAACGCATTCTAAAAACAAGCAATATTAGAGAAACATTTTTTCAAAGACTCGCTCACCAGTCCCCTAGCAATATTAAAAAAGAGGTTTAATACTGATGTCACGACTTCTTCATATCATCTCTAAACATAGTTCATAAATATAGTGTAAACATCTTACTGATTAGGTTGACATTAACGCAAGAGTTTTTTTCTCTCAAAGTGTAAGGTTTCATACCATGCCTAATGAATTGGAAATTCAAGTACAAACATTTTTTCTCATCACTAGTCTGGATAAATTATTGTGATAACCACATCCCACGTAGCATACATAGCTTTGACTTTCATGGAAAAATGTGTACCTGCTGTTTGCAAACATTTTTTCTTAAAAATATGGCTACCCGGTAATCAGTATCTCATGTGAAACTGATGATTGCAATATGATCATGGTCGAGAAATCTTAAGGATTTCAATTAGTCCGATATGGAAAGGAAACAGAAGTAATCTCTTGTCTCTGGCATTTTGCTCTGGCAAAAATTGCTTCGTGCTGTATTACATCAAAGACATAGGGTCGAGTTACACTGGATTTGAGTTTAGGTTAAGGGTTAGGGTAACATCATGTTTTGTGAAACAGGGTTGATGTCAGAAAATTTGTTTGTGTAGGGAAATGACTGCTAAGGCAAATGTCGCTGGTGCTTGTGCAATTGCAATATCCATGCTGTACAAACCTGTATGTTCTGAGTGCCCAGTGCATGATAAGGATCCATTAGAATGGGTTTCCCAAGAATAGTCTGGACTTGGTGTGAGTAGGTGTGGTCACCTAAGATTGGACAGAGATCGTTGACCATCTGTACCTGAAGCTGGTGTCTTTTCACTATATTCAAACAAACAGGAAAAGATTTGTTGACATTCAAACTGAGAATCCTGAAGAAAAAAAAAAGGGGGACTGCTGGTGTGAGTTTTTATCTATTTTGAGTAAGAAAAAAATTGTCAATATTTAATGCAATATAATAATAATAATAATAATAATAATAATAATAATATGTCTTGTTTAACCAGGGTAGCCTCATCAGTATTCATACTGTTCTCCCTGAAGGCCCTGCAATATTCCTTGAAGAGCAGATTACCTTACCGTTTTTTAGAAAAAAAATGAATTGAAGCATTCAAAACTGGGAAATATCATCACAAAGATGGAGAAAAAAAAGTTTTAAACAAGTTAAAAAAAGAAAAAGATTTCCGACCGACTGACCCATGTTTTTTTGCACCAAAAGGGAATTACAACTTCTTCTTTTTTAGGCCTAATGAAGAGGTACACGATTATCCTCATTTCCTGACTAACCTCTTAAGGGTTGCAGCTCTATGAGTGCACATCTTAGTTCCTTGTTCTCACTGATGACCCTGTACTTGGTTTCTGCAGACCATACATCTCCATCTCTTATTTGCCTCCCAGAAGGATTGTGTCTACAGACGGTCTACCGGTATACAGATAAAAAAAGAATCTAAAGTAGTGTTCTATTCAATAGAATAGTATTCAATGATACATTTACTACGGATTACAAGAGCAATAATAATCTGGATGTTCATAATGCAGAGATTGAAATTAGGTTTCTGAGTGATTTACTGATATTATTTACTGAATCTATTCGATTAAACCAAGCACACAATGTGTGTACCATCTTCACTCTCTAAGGAGTATTCTTACTATGTAATAGTATATTTGTAAAGCGCTTAGAGACACATTTGTATTAAGCGCTATATACAAATTAAATATTATTATTAATATTATTAAAATTTGGAAAATTCAATCACAGCTGTTTGCATCAACCCACAATCTTTCTATTTTTCTCTTAGTTATGAATTGGCAAATGAATTTTAACGTCTCCCAAAGGACATTAATGTCATGAATGGGGTTAATCCCATAACCTTTGCATTTCATGTTAACTGCTCCTATCTCCCATTTCCAGCTCACTGATTAGTATGTAAAAAGTTAACATGAACCAGGGACTTGATAGACAAGGACTGGAATCAAGCCGCTCTCCTTTGACCCCATGCTCCACGCCGCCGAAAAGTTATGCGCTAATCTGCAACTGTTCACCAGGTGGTAGAATAAAAGAGCACATGAAATTTCAGGATTTAGAATTCCTACATCAGAAAATGGTATCACAGCAATTGTTCGCTGTCCCTTCCAATTATTTCTCATCCATTGTTGAATGTGTAAAGAGTAGAACAAGCGAACACAAACTTGTGTAATTTCAACCTCTTTTAAACTTGAAAAATACAAAAAACACGCGAAAACACGCATTAGCGAACTTAATGTTATTGAAGATTGTAAATCATGGATCAAATAACGGGACATTAAAGCATGCACAAATTAGCGCATCATCCTCAAATATTGAGTTTTTGTCAGGATGTAATTTTTCTTTTACCAACTCTGGCACACAAATTATAGGAAGGACGGAGTTCTAAATTTGAAAATTTGTTTGATGCACTATTCCCAATACAATCCCCATATAAAGTTTTTGAATTACACTGAAATTTTGCCGGTAATTTGATATTTTGTAATAAATGTAAAACTGGTGCCTGGCTTCCGAAAGTCCCCGCAGTGGAAGCGCGGTTCGGAGCATGGAACTTCAAAGCCAAGTGGAATGTTACACATCCCACTTGTTACGCTATAGAACTCACGAATGGGTGTGTGTGTGTGTGTGAGAGAGGGAGGAAGATGGAGAGAGATGGAGAGAGAGAGAGAGAGGGAGAGAGAAAGGGAGAGAGAGAGAGAGAGGGAAAGAGAGATAGCATATCTGTTTTTAGAAGTAGTATCGAAGAACAATGCTATTCACCAACTTAAAGCTTGGGATATGCATACCAGTAGCTTGAATAAGCTTCTGGAAAACAAAGAAGATTTAATCCCTATTGTGAGCTCTGTCCCAGTAATCCCAAGACAAAAAGTGATGTGACAAAGATCCTCTACATCTGGTATACTTTGTGTGCTATAAATGAGCCTTTCCAGGAAGCCAAGACACAAGACCCTATTGACCTACACACAGAAAGCTGTAAAAAGCATGAAGATGGTTCCAAGGAAAAGCTGTCTTCAAAATTGAATATTTACAAGACTTTTTTGGTACATACCGAGAGAAGAGTCAGAACACTTACTCATCACAAAGACTCTCGAGAAATCAACCAAGGTGATCAATAGCGTTCAAGGCTAAGCATTGTGTATCATGTGTTGAAATGCGCAAATATAGATCCCTATACCGTAACGAAACTGCCCTAGGGATGATTTTTTTTCTTCCAAGTCTCTCTTAGCCACAAGACTAATTCATTTGAATGAAGTATTCAATTGAAATTTCCTTTGGGCATTTTTTTTAAACCTTGCATTTAAGTATATTTGAACTTTCTAAGCAGCAGTAACAGTAATAATAATAACTCACTAAAATAGACAGTCCACACTCAACCGAATACAGACTTATTGAGAAGAGGCTCAGACAAATATTAAACCTTGCATACAAACATACCATGTTCATTCCTCCAATGACATCTGACCCGAGGTACATTTTCGAAACACCTGTATTATTTGTATGGCAAGAAAAACAAAATAAAGAAAACAATTATATTCTATTGAAGATTTTGAGAAATCTGTTGCTTTTGCATGGCCAAGAAGTGTATTTTTAAACCATATGAAATAAATATCTACAATTTATGTACTATTTTACTGCCACTAGAGGGAGCTAGACACTACCATGATGTGCATGCTTTTCTGCAGCCTGCAAAACAAATAAACCTATCCTTGAGATGTCATCTCAACACAAGTGACAAAATGGTACTTAAAGGGAAAGTCCACCCCAGGATTTTTTTTAGCTGACGATATAGACCTAATAATACCATGAAGAATGATACAAGTCTCATTAAAATCCATGATCACATAACGAAGATATATCGACTTTTTTATCGAAAATCAGCCGCCCCCCAAATGCAAATGCGTTACATGGGCAAAAAACGATCGCCAAAAAATAACCGATAGTATCGAAATTGTGACGTATGTTGCGAGCTGCCTTCTTATTTCGCAGACATTCACTTTCGCTCGCGGTACACTGTTATCGCACTGACACGACGAATCATGAATGAAAGTGAAAGCGAAAGTGAATGTCTCCGAAATAAGAAGGCAGCTCGCAACATACGTCACAATCGTTTCATGCCCATGTAACGCATTTGCATTTGGGGGGCGGCTGATTTTCGATAAAAAAGTCGATATATCTTCGTTATGTGATCATGGATTTTAATGAGACTTGTATCATTCTTCATGGTATTATTAGGTCTATATCGTCAGCTAAAGAAAATCCTGGGGTGGACTATCCCTTTAACAGGATACAAAAAAGCACTCATCTTAACTCCCATGTTAAACAGACCTAAATGGTTCACATATATGTTTTTGTTATGGTATATATTACATGTTCTCTACAACTTGTCTGGTTACCAGTCCGTTCATACCCTCTTATTACCTATTTTCGTCTCTGGGATTCCACACACAATGGACCTGGAAATACAAAATAAACATATGAATTAATATCATTGCACTTGTAATTTTATCTGGGGCTTTCAAATTAGAACCACTCAATCCTAAATAAAACTGTTTGCTAGGTATTGTTTTGTTTTGCTTTTTATTCATGAGATATTGCTTTTGCTTTGGTAGGTCTTTTTCATTGTTTGTCATAACAACTATGGATAAATTACTGGGAGAATGCTACTCCTGTACTTGGAAACTGTCTTCAGTTTGGACCTATAATATTACGGTTATGAAAATCTAGGATATAATTCAGCCTTACCAAAGGGTCAAATATTTTAATCATATACACAAACGGAATACACATATATTGTAAAATATCTTTTACAAAATTACAAAAAATAATTACCAATTGTTTTTTTAAAGTTGATTGTAAACTTGAATCTCATCAGAGTCTGTTATATTTGCCGTATTTTAAATTGATCTAATAAAAGCACTCAAATTATTGATTTGAATGCAGATATTTCAAATTCATATTTCACAAGTAACCTCATGTGGAAAAGACAAGATCTTGAGAAATAATTAACTATCCAACCAACCTCTAAATCTTACCTGTAGGTTTTGATGAACTGTCGTCTATTTCTAGCCTCTTTAATTTTATCCTGAAGCTTTTTAGCAACCATCCTGTTTTCTGCCAATAACAATAAACCTGATGCTTCTCTGAATGTTGTGAAATAAGAACGATAACATTAGAGATAATGAAACTTTCCTAAATGAGCTATTCTATTGAATGTCTATGACTACCAATTTAGGAAACAAAACAAAACATTTCAAATTGCCTCTTACACCTTTATTACAAAAGCAACAAAAATGATTTTAAATATAATGGCATGTGGAAAGGTAACTTGCATGATGCAAATTATTAAAAAAAACATTATACATTCATGTATACCTAGTGTTGCATATAATAAACAAATATGTATAAATTGAAAGAAACAAAAATCAACAACAAAAATCAACAATCAAAACATTGGTAAGCACCTTGCAAATGTTGGAGTATGATGGGCTAATACAAAATAAATCTTAATATAATAATATTTCCTATCTCAACAAATTATAATATCATAACAAATTACAATCAATAATATACATTGTATGTTAATGATGACTGTATGCGACTGTAAATACAATATTTATGTCAGAAGGCAGTTAAGCTGAAAAGAAACTATCATAGGTCTAGAAGTAGTACAGATAAATGAGTCTTAGATGAAACAAACCATACTTCTCAAGACCTTGTGCTATCTCCGCCGAGGGACAATCAGTAACGTCTGCTACCTGTGACATCATGCTAGAAAGGGTCAAAGGTGAAGATTCATCATCCTCATTTACTTTTCCAGAAACACCCAATCCAGGAGGCTTGTTAATCGCTACAATTCCATCTGAGCAAAAGAGTATTTACAAGAAATTAAATGTTAAGTTTGAACAGTTACCTTGGAGGATGTAAGTAATGGTTTGTTGAATAAAATTTGAATTTCAATTACAGTGTGATGCTATTATGTTAATGTTTTAATATTGCTTCGACACATTATATAGTATAAATACCTGCATGACTGAATTATGGATCTTACTAGATTACAATTTTGTTTAATAAATAGTTAAGAAAACATCATTGTAATTGAACCTCTGCAGATTTAGATACCCTCCTTGTAAATGTACTTTCCAACAGTTTATCAGTTCTCCCTCATCATCTAGATGCATCTCTCTGTGTTTCAAATCTTATTGAGCGCTATTACAGACAAACTGATATGCAAAGTATTCACAGGGTTAAAGACCAGTTATGGTCATGCGATTGCATTGTGAAAGAAACGTGTCTGTAATTTAACCAAACCTGATGGGAGTAAAACGGAAACGGATCAGGAAAAGGCTGAGGTTTTGCAAGATTTCTTCTCTTCAGTTTTCACCAGGAAGATTTACAAGATATCCCTCTCCCATTAGATGTTGAATTTGACACTCCACTAGACAACATACAGATTACGTCAGGAGATGTGTTTGAACTACTGCGTAGACTTAAGCCTAATAAATCTCCGGGGCCTGACAAAATACATCCTCGTCTACTAAAAGAACTAGCAGATGTGTTAGCTCTACCGATTTCTTTGCTGTTCCAAAAGAGTCTTGAAAGTAAACAGTTACCCCAGGACTGGAAATCTGCAAATGTTACCCCGATTTTCAAGAAACGTAACAAAAGTGATAGTAAAAATTATAGGCCAGTTAGTCTAAAGAGCATTATTTGTAAAATGATGGAGAATCTTTTGTGCGTAAGAAATTGCTTGACCATCTTATGACGAATGATTTGATTTCAGTTCACCAGCATGGGTTCGTAGTTGGTCGGTCTTGCATCACCAATCTTTTAGAGGTGTTGGACCAGTGGACACAGATTTTGGATGATGGAGGCACAGTAGATGCCATATATTTGGACTTCATGAAGGCGTTCGGTACGGTGCCTCACCACCGGCTGCTTCTCAAATTAGAATCGTATGGAGTTCGTGGGAATGTACTTGCATGGTTAGAGTCTTTTCTGAGTGGACGGCAGCAAAGAGTAGTGGTCAGAGGCAAGCAGTCTAAGTGGGGCAAAGTCCCGAGTGGAGTGCCGCAGGGCAGTGTGTTGGGTCCATGTTTATTTTTGCTATTTGTCAATGACCTTCCAAAAGTTGTCAACTCAAATATTTCGATGTTTGCAGATGACACAAAGTTGCATGTCCGTGCTGATACTGCAGATTTAAGAAAGCAACTTCAAGAGGATCTGTCACGGATGGAAGAATGGGCTGAGAAATGGCAGCTTTGCTTTCATCCTGATAAGTGTACTGTTTTAAGGCTTGGGAAGTTACCGGCCGCAGAAGCCTCTACAGACTATTGTATGAAAAAGGGGACAGACTCTGTAACACTATCTGTTACAAACGTAGAAAAGGACCTACCGGTAGGTGTCCTAGTAGATTCACAATTATCATTTAAAGATCATGTTTCCCAAACAGTTCTCAAAGCGAATCGAGTACTTGGAGTTATCCGTAGGACATTTATGTACCTCAATACTGATACTATGCCGTTTTTGTTTAAAGGCCTCGTTAGGCCCATTTTAGAATACGGCCAAGCCGCATGGTCCCCATACAGATTAGGAGAACAGAGGATGTTGGAAAGCGTACAAAGACGTGCAACAAAGATTATTCCTGGCCTTAGAAATTTAACATACCAGGAGCGCTTGACCAAACTCAAACTACCAACTCTTGTTCACAGGCATAAAAGGGGGGACATGATCGATGTGTATAAGTATGTGAATGGCTTGTACACTGTGCAAGAGATGCCCTTTAAGATGAGTACAGAAGATAGAACTCGAGGTCACTCTAGAAAACTTGAAAAGAAATATTCAAGGCTAGATATAAGAAAATACTTTTTTAGCAATAGAGTCATGGAACTGTGGAACGGTCTCCCAGAAAACGTTGTGGCAGCTGGGTCGGTAAACTCTTTTAAGAATAGACTTGATAGTCACTGGTCAAAAAGTGTACCTGTAAGCCTTCTGTATGAGCCGGTCTAGGTGTTGTCTATTGTCTCATGTTATTACACAACCTCCTCCCTCCACAAATAGCAGTAATCACGGAAGAATCCTGGATCGATGAACAGGCTTAGACCTACAACATCGTGTATTAAAGTAAGTAAAGTAAAGTATATAAGTATTGGTGTGTACTGCAAGGTTCTGGAATCATCAAAATGATAAGAAATTTGGCCCAGTCTACGTAATGTTACAAGCACTGTACACAGAAAGATGTATATGGGACTACGCACACATGCGCGACACGTACGTTTATCTCTCACACACCAATAGATAAACTAATTTACCAAATATATCAATTAGTACTGTAGGCGGTTTCCCAGCAAAATTTGTATCATCATGTATTACTTAGTGAGTTAGTCAAAACGTTCTTTCACATGATTGGTAATAAGAGCTTCCATTTAATTTTTTGAAATTGGGGCGTTTCCAATACTGCCGGTCTTTACCTTTAAGCAATTGCAATAATAATACATTTTGTCTCTTAAAATTATTCTTCATCTTGTTCATTAATCATTAATGAGGCATTTATTTGTGCTTGAAAAAGTTTTATATTTGTTTTTACAGGGATCTAGACTCTAGAGCTAGAGCGAGTAGACTTATTAACTTCACTGACCTTGATGATAAACGATATTCTTCTTTAAATAGTGAAGAATAGCCTCTTCGTCTTTCGAGTTATTCAAATGTTGTAGAAGTTGTTTGTGATATCTTCTCTTAGCGAAAGAGTGGGCAGTTATTGATGACTGGATTCGATCGTCTTTCGATCTCCTGCAGCAGCAGGCTACATATGTCCGGCACACAACGCCAGAGTTCGGGCGTGTTTGTAGCAAGGGTTCCGCTGACCGCCTGAAGAATATACCAACGCATCTTCGCGTGCAGAAATACATTTTTGGCCACTAATTTCAAAGAAGAGTAATGTAAAGTGATAGTTGGAGCCTATGATCTTCTAAAATATTGCAAACTAACTAAATTGGGGGTGAATGAGAACAAGAATTACAATGTCAAAGGAGAAACCACAATTTCGATCGCAGTGATAACCTTGGTAGTTCAAGACGTTTTAGTAAAACAATTATGGGCGAGGGGTTTTAGACAAGACGTGTTTTACTCATAAGAAAAATAAATTGTACCTTATATTTTACAGCATGAAGACTCTTGCATACTAAATGTTTTAATAACAAACTTATTAAGGAATTATTGAACACATTTGATAGCTGAAAAGTGATCAGTAAGGGGAAAATCTGGTGAAATAGTCTCAATTGTCTTGAGTATAGGCTAGACTGCACGTGTTGCTCACTGTACACTGGAGATCCATGTTAAAGGGGAAGTCCACCCTGAAATTAAGTTAGTTTTAATAGGAGTAGAAAAATGAGAGAAACAAGTCAGTGAAAGTTTGAGCAAATTCCGATTAAAAATAAGGAAGTTAGGATTTTTTAAGTTGTGATCAATCAAACACAAATTGGCAACTCTATGACGTAAAATGCGAGCTCAACTTCCATTTGCTTAGTACTAAAAAAATCTAAATTTTTCATTTTCCCTCAAGAAAAATTTCAACCATACATGCACCCTAAATATAATAATTGCAAATATGTTTCTATACTCCCCCTGCAAGGAACAAATATATATTTCGTCATCAATAATGAAGAAAACATGATTTTGTGGAATATTATGCACAAAGCAAATGAAGGAGAGCTCGTATAATAAGTCACAGAGTTGCCAATTTGTATTTGATTGATCACAACTTCAATAATTCATAACTTTCTTATTTTCATTCAGAATTTGCTCAAACTTTCACTCACCTGATTTTCTTATTATTCTGCCTCTATCGAAACAAACTTATTTTTGGGGTGGACTTTCCCTTTAATGAGATTCAGGAATATGATCGAAAAGTATTGTTGTAAGATGAAATAAATATATTCAATGTAAAACCTGCTTAAATTGAATTACATACTAATGAGAGAACTGATATCTTAGTGTTCTTCAAACTTTTCTTTTTGTTGTTGTCAACGTCTCAAGAAAAAGTCTATCATCTCATGGGGCAGTAACCTTAATTGTCAAACATTCTCTCCATCATCATCATCAGTTCGATCTTCATCATCCTTCATTCTCTTCCTCTTCATGCATAATCACCATTCTTTCCATTCTCATCACATATCATTACCATCATGTCTTGCATAATACCTTGCATAAAACCCTATGGTAAAATATATGGAAAGGGAGAGAAAAAGAGAGAAAGAGAGAGATAACAGAGCACTATGGAGAAAAGTAATTATATATGGTCAGAGTAAGAATCATAGAATCTGTTTTATTGCTCATTACAAACACATACATTATTGAAGACAAGCATGAGAAAAATAAATGGAATATGAATGATGTACATTTTGTGAACAGAAAGTGTAATATATTTTCATGGTGTTGTCCGATGGTAATGAAAACCTTATCAGAAAATGCTACCATGAATTTTATGGAATCATATGTATTACATACTGGTATTTGTGTAATTAAAATATTACAATTGCATACATAAGCTGGAGAAAGAAAAAAAAATGATGTACTGATTATCATCATAGAACTCAAATGTATTTCATCAGAGAACTTATGCACATATGAATATGCTTGTTTTTTCTACAAAAGAAGTTTCAAATGTATTTGTTTCCAAATAAATCTATCTGATATAACTTAAAGGAGCCATAAGTTTGTCTTTGAGAAAAAAAAATGTTGAAAAATATTAAGGCATCCTCAGTTGCACCTTATCAATGACTTCTTCCCATCCTGTGAAAATATCTTTCTGTCACTAATGTCGTCACAAGAAAATAGCATCATACAGCTGGAATAGAGTACAAAGTGGTTGATTCACTTGGAATTGTGAGTGCGGAATGACCTGAAAGTAATATCTCTAATTTTTAACTGTAATTCACAGTAAGAACATCGATCGTTTGTAAGGAGGTAATGAAGTACAAAACATTTCTGATTTGGTCCATAGTCATTTTTAAAGCCCTTCTTTTCTCCCATACCTAGAATTTCCTCAAATTAATGATTACCTCTATAGTTATGGTCTTGAGTATGTTCCAAAACTTGGTTTCTGACATTTTCATAAATAGAAGCATCTTCAAATTGAAGTATCCCAACATTGAATTTATAATAACTATGCATCCCCTCTATTACCCAAACAAAATATAGAGTTAAGAAAATAATAATAAACAGAACAGTTTAAAAGTCAAGACAATATTTTGAACTTACTAGATAAAGACATTTTAAGTTCACATCATGCTAATTATAAAATGGGTCATGAGTCTCATGACATCTGTGTAATGCTGGACAACAGAAGACATTGCATTTAGCTGTGAATACATGAAGCCAATTATTAAGTAACTTGTGTTTAAACTCTTATGCAGAGTGGAAAATAGAATTGCAGATCTTGAACATGAATAGATTGCACTGTATAGAAATTAAGAGAAAGACAAGTGCCATGGTAATAGACAGACAGACAGATAGACAGACAGACAGATGGATAGATAGACAGACAGACGGATAGACAGACAGACAGATGTACAGACAGACATACATACATACATAGATATGTATAAATGTAGATAAATAAATTCCAATATCAATTGTAGTGATAAACATATACAAAGGAGCTTTGTAATAAGCTTGGTAAATAAATGAAAACATATGGTGCACTTCATCAACCGAGTCTGAACAAAATATGTTTTTTTCAAGTATATACTTCAGTCCTGTCCTCAAAATAGGCAGAATATGTTTTCATCTCGTGAACATATTACATTTAAAGATAAAGACCAGTTATGGTCATGCGATTGCAATGTGAAAGAAACGTGGAATCGATCAGAAAAGGTTGATCATCTAGCATATAAGTATTGGTGTGTAATGCAAGGTTCTGGAATCATCAAAATGATAAGAAATTTGGCCCAGTCTTCGTAAAGTTACAAGCACTGTACACAGAAAGATGTATATGGGACTACGCACATGTGCGCGACACGTGCGTTTATCTCTCACAGTCCAATAGATACCGTAAACTAATTTACCAAATATATCAATAAGTAGGCGGTTTCCCAGCAAATTTTTTATCATCATGTATTAGTCAAAACATATTCTTTCACATGATTGGTAATAAGAGCTTCCATTTCATTTTTTGAAATTGGGGCGTTTTCAATACTGGTCTTTACCTTTAAATAAAATTTTGACCTGAATGATTTTGTCAATCATCATTCTCCCAACATACTAATAATGTACATATAAAGTACATGTATATTCAATGTGAGTTACAAAAGAATTCAACATGAAATAAAAAGGAAGACTTGCAAACTATAGTGAGCATTATACATGTACCCTGTGGCATGAATAACCTGTATGACCTAACTTGACCACACACAAAACGAGATTAAATTCAACACAAAACGAGATTAAATTCAACACAAAACGACATTAAATTCAACACAAAACGACATTAAATTCAACACAAAACGACATTAAATTCAACACAAAACGAGATTAAATTCAACAAAAAACATTTTGTCAATTGATCAATCTTAGTGTATGGTAGATTAGACATTCTAATTAAGGTTAGACATTCTAATTAAGGATTCATATTGTGCATACTACAAGAATTGTCACTATGAGCAATAGTCCTAATATATCAATGCCATGAAATCAACTGGATACACGAGTTACATAGGCAGTTATATTGCAGTTTTGAAAAGCATTCCTATTTTGAATATATCACCACAGCTTTTGACATTTAGATTCAAGGCACAATGAATACAATTTTGTTTTAATACAGTAGTTGGATTAAGATGTAAGATATTAGAGAAAGCACTACCATGCTCAAAATTATTAATTTCTAAGCCAATAAAGAAAAATTAATCATACACAATTTAAGTACTAAAAAATAATTAGTGATCACTTATAATTTATGCCTCACAATATAAATGCTTGTGAGCAATGCAACGTTCATACATCTATCAACAAAAAACATGCTACTATTAATCTCCTATACCCAGTACAAAATCTTTTTTTCCATTTCCTACAGTAAAAATGTCAAAAATACAGATACAAATATTCAAAATGAAAGCAAAGGAAGTTGGCAATGGAGGTATTCCGAATATCAATGGTTATAGTAGTCAAATTAGAGTCAAGTAATAGTCACTCAATACCATACAAGCCTCATTCACATATTACACAGTAAACTGTCTAATTTTTGTTTTTTTACACGGTTTATGGCATTATGTATGAATGAGCCCCAAGTCAGCCAGGTTTATCTATAACAAACACCTCTCACTAATGAACGTCATGATTTTCTTATAATTCATCCTTCTTAGGTTTGATCTCCTGTAGATCCTTCCTATGTTTAGGCTTGTATTTCTGCAGCTTAGCGTACCGCTTCAGCAGATCCTTCCAGTAGCACTGCACATCGTCCATACGAAGGTGATTCCAGATGAAGTCCCGACCCCTGAAGACACAAGGTGGCAAGATTATTGAATATAAAACATAGAGTTAATTAAAAATGGTAATGGTAATGGTATGAAAGCTAATTATGCTGAAAGATGAACAAATAAATGCTATTCTTTCACACTGCAACCCCAAAGGAGGCTATATCGTTGAAATCTTTCAAAAGAATGGCATGCCGTGCTGAAGATGGAATTTTAAAAAAAAAGTCTAATTGGTATAGAAAGAGTATGTTAATATGAACATACCCATGAAATATCTTAACTGTATATCAAAAGCTTTTTAAAGCACCTGCAAACATTGGTGTGTTGACGTTTTAACAATTATGTGATATTTCTCTCTTGGGGCACAAGGAGTAACGTTTAATGCTCTTCTTAAATAACTTGGTCAAATCATGTACCAATGTGCCACCACTTCCCAATTGTGCATTCATACACACATGTTTACCACATGAAAATGTATGGTACAGGGAAGCATTATCCTGAAATATGAAGTATAAGCAATTAAGCATGATTCATACATTCCAGAGTGCAAAATCAAATGTTGTATATCATATCCCTGTAGATATATGCAATAACAAAGATCTGACAGATCACTGCAATGCTGCCATAACAGAAGCTGAACTGTGATAATGTTGACTGACGGATGAATATATCTCACCTGTCTGCGACCTGCTGAGCTACCTCTTGGTTGGCCTTGGCAAATTCTATCAGTTCTCTGTGGGAGGGCACAAGAAATGGAGGACTTAAAGGGCACCAACAATCCTCATCAGAAGTTTGAAGTTCAAGACTGAATCATCAAAAGTACTTACCTCATTGAACTCTCTATATCATGACATCAGACAGCTTAACCGGGCACTGACATTATTGATAACATTATTATTGTTTGAAAGACCTATGAATTTTCTAGAGGTGATACAATCTATGGTAATAGATTGATAACACAATGACATGTTGCCAATTCCTGTATGCTTGACCATGCATAAAATGCGAGTCTCATAACTCTTAATTTTTTTTCTTTTTTAAAACACCCATTGTAATTCCCTACCTACATTATATATGATCATGAGGTACTAAAAGACTCTCAAATATCCACTTCATATTCCAATCTGCACTTGATTTCAAACATTAACCCCTTATCATTGTATTTAATGAAGTCAAAAAACATATAACAGGCACTGCTATGTGCTGGATTTTCATTAAGACTACATTTAGCATTCTATTGAATTTGTAACTGTTTTAGGAACCATATTTAGTGCAAAGCTTATTTTGACTCTAAGTTAGGGAACTGTATAGCTTTAAAACTTATAAATTTGTTTGTCATGACATAGAAACGTTTGTTGGGACCAGCAGAAGAAGGTCTAAAATCTTCTTTTTTCCTTCTTTTTTTTTCAAACTAAAAAGTACATGTCATATTTGTACATGCAAGATTGCTGGTTATGCACATTTCCAGTGATTGGGATCACCAGCTTTGCTCATCACTCAGTGCTTATACATGTTCTATAGTAAAAGTTTGGCAGACGTCATGTATTTGAAGTCTTGAAAGTGCAGTGACAGATTCTTTGAAAATGACCACTATTTGTGCTCTATGATATACTCTGGCAACAATTGCTCCAGGCTTTATTTTTCTAAAAATATTATAATGTTAGGCTTAGGGTCGCAACTGTGTTCATGATAATATTTATGGCTAGAGATAAGGTAAGGTATAGTGTTCAGCCCAGGGTTGAAGTAAACAAAATGGTTAGCATAAGATGTTGGCATCAGAACCATTGTTGCCAGAGCATATATTGCAAAACCTTCAAGATTACCATACAGCAGTTTCTTACCTTGCATCAGAAAGATCTTGTTTAACAGGGATGTAATGAACCCATGGTTTGAGCGCTGGGTAGAAGAATTCCAGCCACTCATTACCGACATGAAAGACAAGGGAACGGCAGAGAAACAGGTGCTTCAGACGAAAACTGGCAGCAACTCCACGGAAATTAAACAGGTACCTATTCAAGAATAAAAATCACTTATAGTAAACAAACACTACAAAGAGTATTATAACAGTAATATTATCAGTTTTCAATATTCTGTTCATATCTACCAAGCTTTTTCAGTATTTCAGATTGAGTTCTTAGTGAATCAGTTGACTACCTTAATGAGACGTAGCATCAGAAATAGCTGTTATGATTAATAACATAGTTAATGGTTGAATTTCAGAGTACATTAAAGACAAAACATTTTCAAACATGAAGTAGAATTTGTAACACAGCAATAGTAAAATGAAGATTTCTCAAAATAGCTCTGAAGTACTTCAACAGAGTTTTAAAATATTTTGTCTCTTTATATTTTTTTCTTTCTGTTCTGTTTCTACTACAATAGAGTCAACACCACCTTCATTTTATTATGACTGAAGGTGATGAAAATCCCATCCGTCAAAAAAGACAAACAACAAAAATATAACTGTAAAATCTCTTTCATATACTTGCATGAACACAACATGCTACTCTCATATACACATTTTGGGTGTCAAAATGAAAAGGTATTACATTTTACGATATATTTTACTGAAATATTACATTTATAGTAAAGCAATATGTACCTGTATTTGCAGTGGTCTTCTAATGTCATTTCTTTTGCAGGAGGCATATGTAGTGTATCCTGTGCATGAAATATAAACAAAGACAGTACATGTATGCAAAATGGCTTCCAGATCCTAATATTTCAAGATAATTTTCTGAAACAGATGACTTGGGTACGAGTAACGGATTTAGCAAACAACCAATAAGAGTTTTTAATACACACAAGTCATCTTACAGAAGCAACTGCTCAGTGATATAGAGTGTTATCTAATTGCTTCCAAGAGTATGAAGTGAGAAATATTTCAATCTTGCCTGTCTGGAAAAATCATGCCCAAACAACAATATCACTAGTCTATATGTCTACAAAAAACAGATACCGGTATGCCCTTATTTTTACCAACAAAAATTGAAATCTGAAGCTGGATTTAAACTCACTCATAAGTCAAATTAATAAAAGAAAAGAGGTTAGACTTACACATAGGTCTACATTTTGCATTTGTAAATCATGATTTAGTATCAGCATCTGGTTTAACTGAATTAGTAGAATATAGATCACATCTAGTTTAATTTTTTTTTTAAATAGCTTGCTCAGCTACTGTATTCAATTTTCTTTAATTTTGGCATGTTTTGGCTGCCCAACATACATAGAAGGTGTATTTAAAACTCTGATTTGAAGATGTATTATTAAAAACTCTGATTGATAGTAGTTTCCAACTCACTGCATCAGATTTCCATGCTTGATTCTTGGTGTAGCTTGCATCAACCAAGTCTGGGTCATCTCTCGACAAGAGAACAAGCGGGTCTCTCTCAGCAGTCGTTCTAAGGAGGAGATATCAAACATTGTTTTGAAGGTGAAGGGTTTTATAACATCTATTAAAAAAATCAAGATCGTGAGGAGAAGAATTGTTGGTGAATGACTGAAGCCAATATGATGGTATTGTGTTGAACAACAGTTGAAGTTTTAAACAGAAAATATTTGCTAAGAATAAAAAGCCTTATCATAACTGAGAGAGTCCACTGAAACACTTCTGGGGGTACTTCAAAAAGAAAACAGATGTATTTCATGACAATTTTCAACTCGATATTTTGATGAATTAATACTTCAGATATAAACAAATTCGGATTGAGAGTATAGCCATTTGAAGTAGAAAGCTTTCATATGCCACCATATGTATTTGTAAAAAACTCTTTTCAGGTCTAATAATACAGATGCAACACATATTTTAATCTATTCATTGTATGTCACAATATAACAAGAGGTTCACACGAAAGGTAAGCAATGATGTGTTATTGATCAAGAATGGATGAGCAACGCATACCTTGATCCTCTGAAGAATGCTTTATCTTCTTTCGTGTCCCAAGGTAATTTCTTGGATTCCCTGAGGTGGAGAAAGAATACCACAAAGTAAAATATTATAATTATACCTGTTATACAAACATTAACTTCTTGTAAGCCAATTGCCCCAGTAATATGTTCATGTCTACCATATTTAACTACAATTCATAATTCTCTATATTTATTAATTTCTTTTCATTTTTGGTCAACATTTTATTAGATCATAATTAAGATTACAACTAACAAGAAATGATACCAGTGGCCTCAATAATATCTACATACACAATTCTACATTAAGATGTTTTACTCCATTTTTTTGAAACAATGAGAGTAGTATAAACAATTATTCAGTGCTGCAAGTGCTTGCAAATATTTACATATCTATTGATTTTTGTTCATATTGCCGTAGCTCGGTAAAATTGATTGACCACAAAAAGCTAATTATTACCTAGACATGTTGCGTACAGTGAATGATTGGTTGATTGAACAGATGGAATAAATTCAGAGCTGCCAACCTTGTGCGACCAAAAAAAAGAACCATGATGGCAAAAAAAAGGAATTTTGAGCAAAAAACAGGAATTCATTAAAACGAAACTTACAACCACGCACGACACACTTCCAATGCAGAAATGTCCATTCCTCATGCTGTTTTTTCCATACAAGCAGGTATTTTTGGTGTGGTTATTTTGGTATTATCCATATTTCATTCTTTTTGACAATATTTTTCTCTTCAAGTATGTTTTCAAGTATGTTTTAAACTTAGTTTTCTATTGAATTTGTGATCAAATCAACATTTTAGGGCAGTTGTTTGACTTACGGTATGTAAACAAAAAATTAATTAAAAAAAACAAAAAAACATGTAAATTGCATGCAATCTTACTTGTCAATAGACTCTCTGAAGAGATCCCATCGCCCAAGGCCTGTAGGAAACAATGGCCACACTGCTGGTCCACCTTCCCAGAATGTCCAGGCTGGGTACATTATATCATAATGCTGGCTTTTTACCTGGTACAAACACATACATGAACGAGACAGTGATGGACGACATCAACTTTATCTTGGGGGACTTGTTAATAACATGAAATGGCAGTTTTGTGTAAAGGTATCCATTATAGCTCTTGCATAAAGAAACACGTTATCAAGAACAACTAGCCAAAAATTTGATCATTATAAATTTGCTCACAGCCAGTGGTAGATTATATTTGTATAGTAGCTGCACTATATAAATTTATCTAATCATTATTAATATACAAAAATTTCAGTATGTTATACTGAATATTTTATCCTGTTACTGTTAGCAAGTTTTAAAAAGCAGATGCTGAGGATTCCATTAGTGTGCATTTCTTGGAATCAAAGCTGGTTTCACAGTAACAGATGCTAAACTGTATTCAACTGATGCTAGGAATGCTACAAGTCATTTTTAAACAGAACTTCATTTCAAGGCTACCGTAAGTTGGTAAGGTTTGAAACTTGAAATACAAAAATTGACAAATAAAGCAATTTCATTCATATATCATCCATTTGAGGTTCATGTCTCATACCAAAACAAACAGAGCTCATTTGGAATGAGAATACTATGGATATGAATCAGAATACATACCTTACTGAAAGAAAGGACAGGTATTGGATCAGTATACTTCCCACTCTGTGGCCAGTCCCTAACATTCATCACAAACTCCATGTCTGGCAGTTTTTTGATGATGCGTAAAATGAAATGTTCAACTCCATTGCATCTGTGGTAGAAGAGAATACAGTATTCATGTTTTTTTAGGAGGACAGTACATATAAACACTTCAAAGCAAAATATATGTAATTAAAAAAAAACGACCATAAGTGGTTCTCATATTTTATTGTGTAAATGAGAAAAACACAGCTTACATGGATAGATTGGAAGACAAATTATACTTTAGTGTAACCTTTCAGGCATACATAGTAAGCTATTCATACAAAATTATGTTGTATAAAAAAAAACTTCTTTAATATTTGCAGCATTCTTGTCTATTTTTTCTCTCTCTCCTACGTTTTACTTTCTCTATCTCCCTCTCTCTCTCTCTCTCTCTCTCTCTCTCTCTTTCTCTCTATATAGTTCCATCTCTCTGATTTTCGGCACTTCTATTCCTTTTGCAGTCCCCATTTGCTTCTCTCAATTTCACAGATATACCAATACACAATTTTTTCTCATAGATGACTAATTTCAATTTAGCTTTTTGAGTTAATGAGTTGTTCAGTTATTTGTAACAAGTAAAGTGCTATATAAAACAGTTATCACAACCAATATCATCATCATCATTATTAGTGTATGCAGAGAGCAGGATTTAGAATTTAGTTAGTGATTACCTAGCAGGAAACATGCATTTCTCTTCCCTGTAGAGCCTGTGGTTGATGATCTGATAGAGGGTACCTCGACTCTCTGCTTTCTCCACATCCGCTCTGGTGATACCTCCTCTCTCCTCCCATACCGACAAGTCTTCATCCATCACCCTAGCAACAATAATAGAATAAAAACAGATTATAGTCATGTAGTCTTAAATCACAAAGTAGTAAGACAGTCTGTGTGTAATTATGATTGAACTGGTTACACAATGGATGAAATGAAAATCTGTAGATGCAGGCCTAATGGCTAATGATGCTTGTGCTTACTCTTATCATATCAAGTCTCCGGACTTTGGACCACAAGGTACGGGGTTCGAATCCCTGTCGCAGCACTAGTGATCTTTGGCAAGACATTAGTCTACAATTACCACACTCCACCCAGGTGAGGTAAATGAGTACCTGGTAGGAATTAATTCCTTGAAATGCTTGAGCGCCGTACAGCAGCCATGCTCAAGCCAGGGAAATAATAATGGAGCGCCAGGAGTGGTAATGTGCCAGACATGAGCGCTATACAAGACTCCACTGTTATTATTATTATAATTATAAGATGTGATAAAACAACAGTTAAAACCAATTGTTGTTCTATACAGGCAGCTGGATACATCATGTTATGCACTTGAATGCTCCATTCTATTTCTATAGCTTTCTGCAAATATATTCTAACAAGGATATTTGTTTTTTCCTAACTATTCTGGCTGCATTTATTATGTTGGCCTACAGTAAATTCAAAATATCAAAAAGTAACAGGAAACAATAAATAATTGAAGAAGCATTAATTCAACATGTTCTACATCACACATCATTCCTAATGTGCAGCAATATTTCATTTCAAAATACCGGTATTACATTTTTGACCATATGAAACACAATCATATCTGCAGTTAATCTTAGGGGTTTGCCTTCTACAGTGTATCACTACCAGTTTCATATTCCTACTTATAGAATAGACCTAAAAGGACTATATTGAGTTCTTACCCTGCGTGACAGGAGCAGTCATCCATTACACAGGCTTCATAGTTTGAAGTGGCCTCTTCTATGAGTGATAGATAAGGCTGCCATCTTTCATCTAAAAGATAAAGAAAAAAAAGAAAAAAGAAAATCAATATTGAACAATCTGGATTAGTGGATCATGTTATGATGAATTGTTATATTAACCCCATATTTGTTGCAGAGTTAATTTGAAAAGACACTGAATCAAGCCATCTGGCAAATGTAAGAAATTTAATCCGAGGACCTTGGTAGAAAAACAAATTAGAGTGGCCCAAGATATAGACCGAATGCACAACATAGCTTTAAAACATCCACTTACTCTTTTAACTTTCTCCTTTTCCTCTCGTTTTCCTTCCCTCCTCCTCTTCTTCTTCTTTTTCCTCCTCCTCCTCCTCCTCCTTCTTCCTTCTTCTTATTTTTCCTCCTCCTCCTTCTTCTTCTTCTTCTTCTTTTTCCTCCTCCTCCTCCTCCTCTTCCTCCTTCTTCTTCTTCTTCTTCTTCTTTTTCCTCCTCCTTCTTCTTCTTCACCTTCTTCTTTTTCCTCCTGTTCCTTCTTCTTCTTCTTCTTTTTCCTCCTCATTCTTCTTCTTCTTCTTCTTCTTCTTCTTGTTCCTCCTCCTCCTTCTTCTTCTTCTTCAGCTTCTCCTTCTTCATTCTTCCATCTCACAAAACTCTCAGGTCTGTTAGTCTTACTCTTACACAAATATTATCAAGTGGGACTGAGCTTTTTCAGTCCGTGTAATAATACGGATTCAAAAATATCATTAACAAAGAAATTAAAGGTGCATTTTAGCATTTTAGAATAATTACCATTTTCCGTATCTGCATGTGTAAATAAAAGTTGAGAACATGTCAGGAGGAGGCAAAAACGAAGAATTCCCGACCGAGCCATTCCCATTTTAGTCCTGCAGGAGGCTGACATCTTTTGCTGCAATACACGAAACAGTTGTGGTCATGCGCCATCTGTGTTCATTTTCGTGCAGTTACTAAGAGCACAACAAAAGAAATTCTTTGATTCACGACAACTCAATGACCAATCATAGATTGACTAGTGGCATATTGTAAACATTACCATATGTTATTGACGTTGATAATTGACACAACGATTCGAATACATGTATGGGGATTTAGGTTCTGTTTTTGTAATTCTCTTAACATTATTTCGTAGACCAGTTTCCCGTTATTCATTTTCATTAGCATGCCTATTAATAAATTGGCCTATACTAATTCAGAATAAGAGATAAAAGTTCGACATTTATGAAAATATGAACGGAATGAAGATTGAACTTCTGATTTAGTTTGAACACCATATACGTACAAGACCGACCTTAACCTCAAGCTCCAGAAAGCTCCTTGAATCATGTCTCCAACATCAGAAGCGGATCTAGAGGGGGGGTTGGGGGGGTTGCAACCCCCCCCAAAAAAATCCGGGGACCATTTTTTTAAATCTTATCTTTTTTTTAAAACTTGTAATTTTATTTTATTCTATTTCTATGTATTTATTTCATTTATTATTATTATTATTATTATTATTATTATTATTATTATTATTATTATTATTATTATTATTATTTCTTTTTGGGGGGAGGGGGGGGGGGGGTTGGGCGAACAAATGTCACAGAGTCCCTTGCCCCCCCCCCCCCCATCAGCTTTTTTGAGGACACGGGCCACCGCCGAAGTGACAAGCTAGGCCAGCGTTGCCGATTCTCATCCCCCAAATCCCCACATTAAAAAAAAAAAAAAAATTGGGGGATTGTTGAAGTCTTTGGGGATGAAAAATAAATATTTGGGAATGAAAATAATATTGAGTTTTATGAAAAACGAATTTGGGGATTTTCTGTCAAAATTTGGCAACTTTGGGGATATTTTAAGTGTCGTTTGGGTGAGGATTTTGTGAAGATTTAACCTGGCAACGCACGCTGAGCTGGGCTGCTCATTTCCTGGATTACTTGTTCAAGTTGCTCACTTTTAAAAGTATTAGGCTAACAGTGCTTATTCCAAGGTCCCCAATTCTTTGTATCTGTGTTGTTAACTGGCCTTACATTGCAGGAAAATGCAACTTAATTTTACAAATTTTCATGGGGGTTAATTTGGCAACGACCTCTATACCAAAAATAGTGGTGTTTTAGATGCAAGAAAACGCCATTTTCAAAAAATTTCCCTACTGTGGGAGGGGGGACACCCCCCTCCCACACCCTCCCCCCTCGCTCGCTCCGCTTGCTTGGACTCGGTCGCTACGCTCCCTCGCATACCACCCCAACCCCCCCCCTTTATAAAAAGCTGGATCCGCCCCTGAACATGCTTAATAAATTAGAAGCTGGGTTTATGATATTTCCCTTTCAGCATGTTTTTGATAAATCCTAATGTTATGAATAGGTTTTGAATAAAATTGAATCTGATGAGCTGGTGACCGTTTTTCGCTCTATAAGAATTTTTTTTCCATTCGTTTATATTACTTTCATTCCTTCTTCATCTTGCAACAATCTGGATGCTTTCCTTCTATAGTATATCTGTATGTCTGTCTCTCTGTCTGTCTCTCTCTCTCTCTCTATCTGTCTCTCTGTCTCTCTCTCCTCTCCCCCTCTCTCTCTCACTCACTATGTCTTTGAACTCTTTCTCTCTGTCTATCTGTATGTCTGTCTCTCTGTCTCTCTCTGTCTCTCTCTCTCTACCTGTCTCTCTCTCCTCTCCCCCCCCCCCACATCTCTCTCTCTCTCACTCACTATGTCTTTGAACTCTTTCTCTCTGTCTCTCCCTCTCTCTGTCCATGATATCTTTTCCTCTTTCCCCAGGCTCTCTTCCCCTGTGTTCCCTCTCTTCCGGACCTCTCCTCTGTCTGCATGTCGATCTCTCTTTCTTTCTCTCTCTCTCTCTCTCTCTCTCTCTTCTCTCTCTCTGTGTGTATGTGTGTCTCTCTCTCTCTCTCTTCTCACTAATTCCAACGAGACTTTATCATCGATTTATTACCGAAATCTTTCTATAAGCGATAAATATAGGTAAGCATCCTTGTTCGAGTTCAACACCGGGTAGTCACGATCAACTCCGTCGATGTCGTCGTTCGCTTTCTCCTAATTAATGTTCAACCGACCCACTTATCCATCCCGCCCACCTTTTCGTTCGTTGATCACAGACGATTGTCTCTTTCTCGATTGCACTTCCTCGAAACGCATCCCTTCTAAATCACCATCTCGCCATCTCGTTTGCGTTGATTGTGTCTATATATACATACAGTGAGGAGGATAAATCATTGCGGACGGGTAATTATACATTCACAGAGCAGATGGGGGTATTTCCTGGATGTCGTTAAAAGGAAATCATTATGATTATGGTAAAAGCAATTGTTGATACCATGTCTAGATTTCACTATGGGAATTACCATGAATCGTACATGACTGTATGCCTATATGAACTGTAATGATTACCGTAAAGTTGGAGAAACCTAATTTAAACGATAATAATAATAATAACTTCGATTTATTTATTTATTTATTTAGCGCATAATAATTAAAACTTAATTCTCTAATGTAAATCTACATATATTAAGAGGACCTTTAACACCACTTCACCGACACATCAAAACAAGAATTGTTACACTACTGTAAGAAAAGCTGTGTCTTTAGGCTCTTTTAAAACCATCAAGGGAAGATGTATTCCACGGTCAAGGGCAGAAAATATCACAGAGCTGGAGCCGAAACCATTAAGGATCGGTCTCCACAGGTGTGGAATAATAAATGCAATTTGCGATGAAAGAATGTTATTATAGCGTATAGCGTCGTAAATAGAAATAGTCATAATCGAAATCAACAACAATAAATGAGAAATAATAATGGTAATGATAATAATAATAATGATAATTATCAAACTCTGACGTATGTAATGACAAATGAATACAGTCAAGTCATTGATGTCGTCCATGTATAATAGAAGGTTTTCTATAATCTACTCGTTAACCGAATTTTCAATTAGAGCTCCAATAATAGTCCCTATAATCATCAAACACGTGATAATTTGCCATTTTACTTAGACCTGGTAATTTCTGATTGAATACCATTATATCCCCTCTCAAGGTGAGCGGAAATATCGAATTAAAATCAGACGGTACTAAAAATCCATCTTTCTATCCATTGTGCAGCATCTCTTTTGTAGCTTCCCTTATTTCCTAACCAATTACATCCCACTTTACCCCCTTTCCTTCCATTTCCCTTTTTCATGATCAGTTTGTGGCTATTTATCCTATGTTTCATGCACTGACTGCAGATTCGCCTTTTCGGCCATGACCCACTGCATGAATAGGAACAGCGTGATGCCAAGAGAGGCGTGCTGGTCAGAGAATCATCGTAATTAAAAGTCGTGACCATCCATACTGACTTGATACTGACTTGATACAAGTTCCCTTGAGTTAAGAAAAGGAGACAGAATCAGAGAGAGAGAGAGAGAGAGAGAGAGAGACAGACAGAGAGAGAGACAGACAGACAGACAGAGAGAGAGAGAGGGGGAGGGGTAGTGAAACACAAATTTGCAAGGGGTAAGGAAAATTTCGTCATAATAGATCGTAAGATATTTGAATGCAATATAATTATATAGAATTATTGATTGACAAAACTAACAAAAGACATTCATTTTTTATTCATTTTTTTGCTACGGGTTTATATATTTTATATTTTCATTTGTCCTCTAATTCTCGAGGCACCATCTGCATTTCACACTTTCAAATAATACCTATGTTCAGGCTTGAATAAAATTAATGAGTAGTGTAAATCTTATTTTCGGAAATCAGTAAGCACAACAACAAAAATTAGGAAAAGGAGCAAAATTGTAAAACTCTAGTAATTTCCCCATGGACTAATTTTGAAAATGAAAAGAGAAGAGCGTTTAATCATCCCCCATCTCTTGACAATTCTGAATGTATAGGTAGGGTGTTGGATCGTATTTGCCGACAATTTTTCGAACAAAATCTCAGATTTGTGTAGATAGTACTTTATGACGGGAATATATATATTGATCATGGAAAAAACGGCTTCGTATTAATCCTCTTTGGTTAATTTGCTGAACAGTCATTGACACTACTTTCCACTGCCCCCCCCCCCCCCGCCCCGCCCCCCTTTCTCTCTCTCCCTCTCTTCCTCTCTCTCTTTCTTCCTCACCCCTTACTCTCTTTCTTTCAGTCTCTATATTTTATAGGGATAAAGACTCTCGGCAATCGACTTGTTATATAGAGCCTCCATTGCAGACAGTGAAAGTCAGATACAACAAAAGATTAACCAAATAATCATGATTGAAATATCGTTATAGACAATGAGTTGTTATGAGAAATAGGACATAAATCCAATTCTATTATCCACCACTATTACTTGGACTAATAGCATAACTTGTGTTGAACTTGACTGTGTGGTGTTACCCAGTAATGACTTCTTAGATAACACCTCTTCTAAAAACACACATGCTATTCATTCACGTTATGTATTAGAGGGATTAACGACAGATAAACATAATACAGTCTAATCTAACACTAATTAATGGCGGTTCAGAACCGCCATTAATTAGTGTTAGATTAGACTTATGGGGTAATCCTAAACTAAAATTTGGCCCATAAAATACGTAAGAACAAACCATCGATTAACAAGTAACGTGGTTCAAAATCACTATTTCAAACAGAGGTGTAAACATAGTAAAATCCACCAGGCCTTATGATTTATTATCATAATCCAATATTCTGAGAGCACATGGAGGATATAATCAGACGACATTACAAGCAGGGGCGGCGATCCCGGGGGACGAAGGGACACGTCCACCCTCAATATTTTTAGGGGGGATCGTCCGCCCCTCAAAATTTGAAAAAGTGCAAACAAAAATTGTATAGCAAATACTGACTAAAGACTCCTACACACTTTATGGCTCTGGAGGGCCCAAAAGTGCAGTGTTTAGACAAATAAAAATGCAAAAAGTATATTGCTTGTTTTTATACTATAGTTTTGCTAAGGAATGTCATTTTGTATTACAACAAAACTTCAAAAACCTGTGAGGGGGTAGTCATTTCCGTCACCTTCAGCTATTCTTCCTCGCACTTGCGTACTGATGGGGGGGGGGGGGGGGGGCTTTGGGAGCAGTTCTCCCCACATGAAATGCAAACGTAATTTATTTCTAATTCGGTAACAGTGATTTACAAGTGTTGTTGAAATGGCATGATTTTCCCCTGAGCTTCGAGGGGCTCTGCCCCCTGGACGCCACCAAGGGCCCTAAGGCGGGCCCCTGGCTGCTTATCTGACCGTAATTAAATGCCTAAAACGCCTGAGCTTCCGGGGGCTCCGCCCCCAGGATGCTCATCTGACCGTAATAAATGCCTTAAACCCCTGAGCTTCATGACGCTCCGCCCCTTGACACCCCCGGGGCTTTGCCTCTGGACCCCACGCCAATTTACGGTCCACTTTGCTTCGCTTTCCTCACCTGATCGTAAATACTTTAGCCCCCCCCCTTAAAAAATTGTTCGCAGGGCCTGCGTAATATGTAAGAGTGGTGGTGATGCGGATTTTTTTCTTCTGCCCCCCCCCCCAAACGTTTTTGCTCATTACGCCATAGCTCTATCGTCACTCGCATTTCGTCTCCCCGGTCATGAAAAGAAATCGCCGCCCCTGATTACAAGTAATGTGTCTGCAATCTATTCAATCTGGTAATTTATTACATTTCCATGTGTTTTAAGGTTCATACCTAGCACGAAACTTGGCCTTGATGTTTTAAAATCGACCATTGCTGTTTAACACCTTTGACCGCAGGTGTGAAGATCATAAAAACCGGTGGACGGCTTGATTAGCATGTCGAAACCTTACTATGATCCCTATATAAGTCGTTTAGTGCATTGCAACAGGTGCGACAATGTTCATGTAAACTTTTTTTTACTTCTTACAAAGTAAAAAATGCTAAAAAGTGTTCCCCCCCCCCCACAAAGCCATCGAAAGATCCCAAAAAAACACCCGCTCTAGTTCTCACGTCTGACATTCAAACGTTATATCGACCTTCAATTTTGCAGACTAAAACATACATTCATTTTACAAAAAAATCTAAACACATTTTTAGTAGAATACTATCTTCCAAAAAAGGTGATTTACTCTCTGACACCATGTAGCCAAACCAGCATTCATATTTCCCCCTCCCCCTCTAGTTTTAAAACCATTACTGTTCAATCAACATTACTCTTATGTTATGTATACATGTATCAGTATTATTTTTTTGCATTGTATGATTGTTCATATGTACTGTCATTATTGTGATGTGTTGTTGTTAATAAATTCAAATTCAAATTCAAATTCAAATTCAAATTATAAACCACAGGCTGTTGATTTTCATAACATTCTGCTCAACAGAAGGAATTAAATAATGTTAGGAAAGTATACGACTTGGATTCTCCTTTTCCCGTTTTTGCAAGCTTTATAATTCGTTTTATACCATCAAACATTATTTCTATTGTCCAAGAAATTACTGTAGTGTGGCGACAAATGTCTCTTATGAACAACAGAACAGTAAGATAATCATTAATACGTCTAAAATTACCTTACATCATGCAGAGTCTTGTCAATGTGTAACTCCTGCATGCCGCTTATTTTGAGTAAAAAAAACATGAATTTGAACACAAACGGTTAAACTGAAGTTTGTTAATCTTACTCATTATCAATGGGACTACACTATAGATATATATAACTATTATATTGTAAAGTAAAGTGAGTCTGTTTTGAAAACAATAACTGTCTCTTTCTGAATTTATTCCGAGGGGTAAACATCAAGGCTTGGCTAAAGAGAATTAGGAGAAATATTGTTATAAAACGATCGAATTAAGCCTCTAATTGCTGAACAACAAAATGTCATCTTAGCCTAATCCACATGGCTTAAAATGACTAATTTACTTTCATGTAAATTCGTGTTTTATGTCGAGGATTAATGAAGTCTTCCATTAACCAATGGAGTTCAGTGTCCATTAATTCAATAGAAGAAATGGACCAGCAAATTCGGGACCATACCATCACGAAAGGGGCAGTGTAGAGGGGTAAAGTGATGCTGCTCCTAAATTTGGTAGTGGTCTCCCCTGTAACCATTTCTTTATTAATAGCAATCAGAAAAATTCCGTCACGAAGTTATGTAACGATTAAGCAGCCCACTCAATGCAAACACCCGATCCATTTCAGTTTGGTGTAATCCACATGGTTTCACTCGACTACTTCTTCAAGACTTGTTTCCTTTTGACCGACATACCATTGTATTGTGTTCATTTACCCGATAACGTAACTGTAATGGACGAGAAGCAGTACCATTTAGGCCCAAACAATCCCGAAGGAGTATAGAGAGGGGTGAAGTGATGGTGCTCATAGCACTGGTGGACAGTGGTGGTAGAGTCCCATCGAGCTCGGTCTGGATGAATATTACAATAATTTCCTCATGCAGAGAGCTATAAGGAAACAATCAGAAAAGAAAGTTGCCAGTGAAATTATGTAACGATACCACTCATAGCTATAACAATACATTTCAGTTTGGCTCAATCCATATGGCTTCAATAAAATATTGACTAATTTACTGCAAGTTTTATTTTGAGTGTTAATTAATTTCGCTCTAATATACTGATAGACTATTCACCATGTTCATTAACTCAAATAACGTAACTGTGAAGGACCAGAAGCATGAAAGGTGCCAATAATTAGGTCCATATAATCCTGAAGGGGCATAACGAACTATGGGTAAAGCGATGGTACTCAAAGAAAAAGTACAGGTGGTGGTAACCTATTACTTACATCTTTGCTGATGCAAACCCATTTTCAAGAATAAAACTTAAGTGAACTTTAGTTTTGTGAAGAAAGATCGATATAGGACCTATGTGTTAAGTCCCTTTAAAAATATAGTCAGTCTCTTTCAAAGTTTATACCTTATATCGAAAGATACTGGGGTTATGTGCCCTTTTTTTACTTCCTGTTAATGATTTGGGGAATCGAATCTTTTGAGTAACCAAAAGCTATTATTATTAACTGAAGGTCGCGGATGTATCTTTTCTATCAAAACTAATTCGAACTAAGCTCAAATGTATTTCCCAGTACAGCATGGCAATAGTTGTTCATAACACGGGAACAGGTGAGTATATTTAAGTCTTTAGGTATATTCAGTAAGCACCTTACCTAGGTATATCGCCTCTTATTGCGGATCAACACCAGAAACTTCACTTTTCGTCAGCATCTTAGCCCCCCAAAGTAGAGCCTAGCTCTTTGTTTGGCTAGCTTCTACCGAATTAGTTCTTTAATATCCTTAATCTTTAATCTCTATGGAATGAAATAACACACTTTACCAAGTACCCTCTGTTTCGACCATTCAGCTCAGAGGTATAGGACTATGTAACAATGTATTTACTGACGGAGCGGCGCCCCGGGCCCGGGCTTATTCATGGCGGGTCCTTCTCGGCGCCAAAGCTTTCGCAACTCCACAATAATAACTAATCTCTCCCTTTTTAACGTCCCACTTTTCTGCTCACACATTCAATGTTTGGGTTAATCTTTACCGAATCATTTCACTTCGCTTCCCCTTCTTAGCAGGATAATCCACTTTAATTCAGTCTAATCCTTTCTATTACTTCATTAAGATGGTCCGCCCCGTTGGTTTCTTAGGTTGAGGTAGGTTAGTGAGTCCCTGATGTCGATGAAGTTGTCCTAAATTGGGTTCCACTAATATGACGGAAGTCAAGAGCCATGAAAAGTGAGGAAAATTTAGTTTAGTGCAGAAGTCAATTAGGTACTTCATTATTGAACAATGTTTACTTGGTATACGGCTTCTGTTTCAAGAAAAGAAAAGACCGAACACGCTTTATCTCACGTAGGTTTTTAGGGATAACAGTAAGTTTTAATTTTCATTCACACACTGTCTTGTACTGGAGTCTATATACTCTTCATAATGTACCAACTGGGAAAGCTATACACGTACATAATTAATATAATCATAACTTATTATATTTCTCCAACTATGGAATCCACTTTTCTCCGTTCTGTGTATGTTATTTGTCACATTCTTCCGATGCTTGACAATTTGGAAGTGATCCTTCCACCCGTCTCTTTAGACTTAACGTATAGAATTTACGAGCCCTGTGACGTAAAATCCACCTAAATGTTTGACCCAACAAGAAAACATATTAAATAAAACAACGAGCGATAGATGAATTCAAGATGCAACTTTGCCTTCCTCTTAAATGTACAGTAAAGCCCAGTTTTGGAAACGCCTCCATTTCAAAAAATGAAATGGAAGCTTTTATTACCAATCATGTGAAAGAATATGTTTTGCCTAATACGTGATGATAAAAAAATTGCCGGGAAACCGCTTACTAATTGATATATTTGGTAAATTATCTATCTGGACTGGATAGATATAGGGTAGTCCCATATACATCTTTCTGTGCACAGTGCTTTACCAAGACTGGGCCAAATTTCTTATCATTTTGATGATTCCAGAACCTTGCAGTACACACAAATACTTAAATGCTAGATGATAAACCTTTTCTGATCGATTCCACAACGTTACTTTCACAATGCAATCTCATGACCAGAACTGGTTTATATCTTTAAAGAGGGCCCGTATATATAATTTAACGGAATAAAGAAGGGCACATTTTCATCACCGAATCACAATTACCAATAAATTGTGATGAAGGAATGAAAAATTCAAGTGTCTTTGAAAACAAACAAAAAGAAAAGAGGAAAGCAGGAACTGCCATAAACTATTTATTATTATTATTATCAATGACTTATGAAGACCATGTCAACACCTTTTGCGCTATTCTCATTTCTTTATTTCAATTCTCGGATCTGTCGCAATGAACTTGGTACCAACATCGGCCAGTACTTCTTTGTTACAAAAAATATCTCCCCTTTCGTTTTGCTCTCTTTATCCTACCCCAAATCATTATGTGATTGTTTTTATAAACATAATGAGTCATTGCTATTTGTATTTCTAGCCACTCATTCAAGACAGGTAGGAACAAACAAAAAAACGGTGCCCACTCTATACCGCAGAATTCTATATGGGTTCTATTATGACGTCATCTAAATAAACGAAATACCAGAATGGTGTAATGTAGTATCGTACCTCACAAAGGGAAGTGTTCAATATTTCCGTTCAAAATTCAGAGTTTATCTGATTTTTCTCTATTCTGTCACCTGGCAACCGGATTGTGTGCGTAAGGTAATTAAATTCACCAATTTGCAAGAATAAAAAAGAAATGGGACTAAATAAATTCCTACGATTTTTAACAAATTATTCAATGCTGTGAAGAAAATTAAAACCCGAACCTGTCAGACGTTTGTCTATCCGTTCTTTGTACTATCCCGTCAAATGCTATCATAGCTTCTTTTTTTCAGTGAAGGATAGAGGCATGTATACAAAAAATACAATATATTTTTGCTTGCCATTTTTTTTCTCGAATTCCCTCAAAAGAGGAATAGCATCTCAACTTGAAAGTTGAAATAACGAGCAACTCTGTTTTTGTTACAGGTTAATATAGCTTTATTTGTGTATTGTGACCACTATCACGACTTTGCATGATATGACCAGTAGTATTCTGAACATAAATATACCACATCATAAAACTTGCCAGCATGCCGACGACGGATCTGATAATTAAATATCATATTTTACAAAACCCTGTATACCAGAAATCAAATAGTATATTCCATTGTTTATAAATGCACAAGAAAAACATTGTAATTATCATGTCAAGAAGATCGTTTCACGTGCGATAATTCTATATTGAAAATCCCCTACATTTCAATGCCGTGACCTTGGATACCACTCACTTCTTTGTCCCCACGATATCCATTCGTCATAATCATGATTTCTGACAAAACTTAATGAATCTTTCCTACTCAATCGACTGTGTGATAAACTACGCACTGTGAAAATCGTTTGTATTTCGTCATCGAACTTTCTTTCTTTAATTTGTATACGCAAATGCACTATTCATATTATAGGAAAGATGCACCGGTGTTTGGGCACATTTTAATAAAGTAAAATTAACAATAGGTCATCTGATTTCTGAAATGAGCGGCCATGCCTCTAAACCATGCCTCTAAACCATGAAATTTCATTTATTTTTTTCTTCAAATACACAAGACTTGTCGGTCTGTATGTACCTGAGAAACTAAGATAACGTAATTCAGTCTAATTACCAGGGACGCACTAATAAATATAGAGTTCGCTTTCAAAGTAGATTAATTCAATCATTAATCCAACGCTGCTCTGGTTTATATAGAGCTGAACTTTAAGTCTTCATTCTGAGTTTCCTAAAGAATATTCTGCCAATAAGCAGAAGAGTGCTAAATCATTGTGTCACAGAGTTATTTTGCTGCAAAATAATGCCGAAAGAAACAATGAATGATTACCATAATGTCCCACTTTACAATCGTCATGATTGCTGAACTAAAAACAAAATGCAAGCCCACTCATTTTTTTCATAAGTAAGCATGATTTTGGCACGTCCTGGTTATGACTATTAATCATAATTATGTCGCTTTTTTATCACGAGCTTTGTCTGTTTGGGGACGTATTAATGCCAATTTTTTACTGAAAGAATAAGGAAGAAAGAAAGGGGTATTTATAGATGGGGTGGGGGTATAGTGGAGAGAATACGTGACAATAGAAAGGAATGGCATCAGGGAGACGGTTATTACAAGGGGGAAATAAAGAAAGAGAGAAAGAAAGGGAGACACACAGAGGACAGTGAGAAAGAGAATGAGAAAAAGAGACAGGAAGAGAGAATAAAAAAAGAGAGAGAGAGAGAGAGTAAAGGGAGAAAAGGAGAGAGAAAAGAGTGAAAGAGAGAGAGAGAGAGAGAGAGAGAGAGGGGGGGGAGAGAGGGGGGGGAGAGAGGGGGAGAGAGGGAGAGAGAGAGAGAGAGAGGGGGAGAGAGAGAGAGAGAAGAGAATAGAATAGAAAGGGGGGCAAAGATGACAGCTTTACAAAACCATCAAAATCCAGCCATTTTTGGAATAATTATTAACATGTTGGGGCAGACTGTCAGGAAATTGTCACATTAGTGGTGATCATTATACTCACCGCAGGTATCCCGACATAGTATTATATTCTCTGTCAGACATAACCAGTATTTATAGACAATCACGAGAGAGACATTATACCACACACACCGGGGTACACGAGGAAGACAGACGGACGGAAGAGGGTACGGGGGAGAGGGCTGATGAATTAATGCCACTAATAAGTGAATAAATGTTTAACGCACACAACACTGTTCGAAAAGCAATTAGTGGCATTCTATAATAGGAACAATGTCAGACATGTTGTTTTGTGTGGTTTTTTTCCTTAAAAGGAAAACAATAGAAAGCTAACACATTTACGACTATGAATGGGAATTTGTAAAAGCAAGAGAAAAATGTCAATGCTAAATGAACAATAACTTATAAACACGAATCAGATTGAATGACCAACTCACACTGAGAAGTATAGTCTTGTTAGCCCGTCTTCTTGAATTGTAAAATTCTGTAATGACTTTAACCAAGGTTTTCAATTTCAATGGAAAATTTAAATCAATTAAAGTCACTAAGAATTTGATCTATCCATCCTAATTCAAACGGATGAGTTCGAGCTATACCAATTTCATCACGCACAAATACGAAATCAGTGATTTTTGTTTTCTTTAAAAATGTTTGTACTGCTGGTTATTCGATAGCTATTTTCAATATAACAATGTACATGTATTCGATATTCACGTGCCTTTTCATTATACTCCATGCAGTATTTTTGGTATTATTAATTAACTTTCCTTAATTGATGTAATTCGTCTTTAATTATTCTTAGATAGCGCACTGCTTTTCTTGAAGCATGCATGTCCTTATAGCTTTCTCTACCTCTGTTCTCGTTTTCCCCTCCTTCTTCTTTATCATCTCCTTCTACATTTTCTTCATATAGTTTTCTTCCCAGTCTCTATTTCCGCTCGTTTACCTTTCATTGCTACATAATTTTGCCATTCCCCTGTTCTACTTAATTATGTAGTAATTAGAACATCGTATGAAAACGGTAATCTGCAGATCTTATCAAATTAGGTGATGAAATCAAGCTACATAATTCATTGACAACATTCACTGCAATATATAAGTTAAATTCATTACAATCAAGGCTGTAATAAAGCCTCTACGTAATTACCATGAGGCAAGTATAAAGCATTTACGTCAAACGAATCCAAGGCAAACGGCACATTTCTAACAAAATAAAGTGGGCGGAATAGTTACTACTATTTCTAAACAAATTACTCACTCGTATTGCTTGTACATTGTGTTTGAGACCTTTCAGGATAATTTACACACATAGTACGTATTGAAATATTTCTTCCCCATGGATAAAATGGCATGAAACGATAGTCAAGCTGGGAAGGCTTGGGGGGGGGGGGGGGGGGGGGTTGGCTGTACAGGAGCGCTTAACTCGGAGGGTGTAGTTTGTTTTCTGACTAGAAAATGTATTTAAAGTGTAAGTAGCGATAAACAAGTAGATTACGTGTTGAAAAGAGTCTGTCGATAAATTTGTAGAGACAATACAAAACAAGAGGTTGCTCTTTTCTTGCTGGGGGTATGGTTTGCTCTGATGGGTGATTAAACAAAAGATACCCCACCGGTCAAAAAGTCATGTTTAATGAAGATGGGGATAAGTGGATAGCATTGTAATAATGTTTAAGCAGGATCTTCCTGGTTAAAGGCAATCGGCACTACTACAGCCATTGAACATCATGGGTCAACCCAAGAAGTTATAACTTCTTGGTCAACCAACGTATTTGTGTGATGACGACTTATCGCCTTTGTTGTTTGCCGCTCGCCTTGTGAGGGAGGGCCGCAGGATCACGTGACTCCGTGCATTTGGTCTACCGTGAGTAACGTGTGTTGAAAAGCAGACGACACCGTGCACCCGCGAAACGAACGCGTTTTATGAATGAAGCAGAAATCATCACCATTCGCTCACTATCAGTCGAAGTGTAAACACGCAGGGATCTCCTGACGATCGCTTATGGGATCATAAAATTCCATACCGGCTCATCATCCACTTGATGTGAAGAACATTCTGCCTACTCATATGAAAGGACTTTCTCCTTTCTGTGGGATGAATTTTTATTCAACATTAAGAACTGTGGATTTTAATTTTTAAGCTTCCAGTGAAACAGACTCCTGTCAAGGATAGACGGATGAACAGACAGCGAGCGGAATCTCATAGAAATCATTCGTCGCTACGGTCATTAATAGTTGTTCAATTCAAGAATTAAAAAAAGATTTTTCTCATCGAAGACACGATGAACATGTTTTGACGATTGTTCTCTCCAATGCTGCAGTCACTGGAAGTCACACGTTTAAGCGGAGGACTTTGTTCATTTCAGATCAAGGAGACGCAATAGGGCTGCATACAATCTCAAGTCAAGGATCATCTCCAATTTACGACTACGACCGATACAGCGAAACTTACCAACGGAGTATTAACGGCTCCCACCTGCCCTAAACCGTCGGTCTCATTTTCGACGAGAAATCTTCTGATTATAGGAGCAGAAGTTGGCCTCACCAACCTCATGTTTTGAGTTCTGTAAAGAACATTGTTCAATAAATCATACAGTGCCTTCCAGAGGGCCCAGCCCCAAATCATCATGTTGCTCGGGACCATTCTAACCTTAGTCATCGCAGTGTGTGCAGATCTCTGCTATGCAAAGTAAGTCAAGCTTCACGCATTCTTTCATTCATTTCATTTCGTTTTATTTAATTACAAAATATTTCATGTCATTCCATTTTATTTTTTCTCGACAGTTCAATCTAGTGGCACACTTAGCCTTATATTAGGGGGCGCTATCGTCCTGCGCCGGTGCGCCCCCATCTTTGAAACCCCAAACCTGCATACCTAAAAAAATGCCCCCTTAATTGTGAGTTGTGTAAGTTAAGCCCTTAGTACAAATTCTGTTTCCACCCTGGTTTAATATTGATGGTATATTCAGTAGATTTTAGTATTGAGCTAAATAACGTGAATAAAAAAACAACAACAACAAAATACACGCAACAAACATAATTCAAAAAATGACTTGAAAGTACTTGAAATACGATATGACATCATACCACTTTACCAGTAGTACATTTCCATTTCGATAGCTAGATGAAATACCGAGGCTAGAACAATTGGTAAAGGGAAATAGTCCGAAACATAATTAGCTAATTGTATATTCATATTTCTCAGTGTAAAACAAAGAATCTTGACTCCTAGTTTTCTTTCGTTGTGGTGGTAGTAGCATTTAAATATTATTATTATTTATGCAGGGACCGGTCTTGTGTTTTTTATCAGAAAATATAACTTTGCATTATGTTTAGTATCATTTACACATTTTATGTGATTTCATGGGTTTTCAACTAAGCCCACAAAACAAGTTAACATAAGTTTATGTCTGGGCACGTAAACGAAGTAATTTTATGACCCAATGTTTTCTTGTAGTTCATGCTGGTATTCCAGGGTGGAAACAAGCTCAACACGTTGTAACCCCTTTGAAGGGGAGCAGTTGCTATAATGAATGTTTTGTGTTGTGTGGTATTGAGTTACGTTCACCTTCACTTGTCAGCATACCATTAGGGTAGGTAGCTATATCCTAAGCCGAACAGCAGTCAAACAAGTATACCGTTCTGTAAAAAGTCTACGTACGTTCCACTGTCTGCCAGGTGCGAAAATGTAAATAACAGATACAAAATGCATTCCTACAGTCCTTAGTCTATATTGTCTGAGTAGGTTTCATTGTAAATTTCGTTCATAACTTAATTCGACATTTCTGTGTAAAAATTGGGACGTCGAAAAAAGCGATGGAGAGGTGGTCGGATGAAGAAATGGCGTCATGATACAAATGTAACTTAGTTAGGTGCATCTTGATATTGTTTAACCACTTTCCTTTATTATAGAAACATTTGTTTACAAGATTTATTTTGCGATGATAATATGTAAAATTAATGTTGACAATTTCTTTAAAATACTCTTCATTCAGATTGAAAAAAATGTGAACAATACAAACCTTACTGTTTTAGTGAATCACATTTTAGTTAGTGAATCACATTTTAGAAGAAGAAGTAAAGAGACAGGTGGTCAAATATATATTAAAACAAAGGAATTAAAAACTAAACTTACAGTCGTAAAGTGATTACGTAACCACTCTCAATCTTCGTTAATCCTCCCAACAGGTGCTTCAAGGTGTTATGTCATAATTATAGATTAGTACTTTCAACCCAGTAAGACATAATGCGATGACATTTCTCCACCTGTCATAGAAACTTATCATACTAATTAGCAGTAATTAGTCAGATGCTTTAGTAGTAATTAGTCAGATGCATTGATACCTGTAGTCATTTCCTGAACGTGACCCAAGACCTGTTGAGCGGTCAACTCAAGGAATCGGAAACGGTGACATCTCGAAATTACGTAACATTGTAATTACTTTCTCCGTTGATATTAATGACTGTAACGTTGAGTAATTAATTAGTCATTGGCAGTTACTGTGTAGGTGAAGAAATGATGCAGTTAAGATAGGGATAATAATATGAAGGAGGGATAGAGAGAGAAAGAGAGAGAGAGAGAGAGAGACAGGGGGGGGGGGACGGAGGATTGGGTCAGAGATGTGGAGGGTGAAAGATATAGGACGAGAAAAACTGAGTGAAGTGAAGAGTAAAATACACATCTCTCCAGATTCAAAGTTGTCTTATTAATTTTTAAAGTTTAATTAAAAACAAATCATATTCCCTTGTTTAATTATCTGTCATGGCAAAGATAACTTTAATGTGGCAACGCTGAAATGAACATGTAGGTCTGTATTTAGGACATTTTTTAAAGGTCTGTGTTACCTGACTGCCTAGAAAGCATAATTATGGTGCTTGCAAGTAAGCATGTTATGCTAAGCAACCGGAGGACCGACGACTTTAAGTTCTCTCCGAGGGACTTAATTTTAAGACTTCAGTTCACGACTCCTATTCTTTTTCATTAGAAGTCATTTTTAGTACGTCAACAGTAGCACAATGGGTTTGTGCAAGCTATAACCTATGCACTGCGTGACATGCGTGTCCCGAAACGCATACAATACTCATGGTCTAATTTACTACCAGATGCATCCATCAGTACATTGAGCCCACTTTAATTGAGCTAATTTTACGATTTCACGCACCCTACTCCATCCCGAGTTTGCAACCAATTTCTATCAATTTCCGAAGTGAACGTCCCTACAATATAACCACTAATGTATGATGCATTATACACCTCATCGCAAAGTATATGGTGCAGTTGTCGAGAGAGGCTCTCGCATATTTGGATTTCCGTCTATCCTAAATCCACGAAAATACCATGGTATTACGGTTTTGCCAAGTTGAAGGGGATTATTGAGAAGTTCGAGCATCTCATATTCCACTTTGTTGAACCAGATAACGTCCTCGTCTGTGTTTTACAAGGATACTGTTTGTTCTAATTTCTTTCGGGGTATTCATGAAACATGAAAGATGCAAGAAAGGGTGCTCTATTCTGCCATAATTACACATTGTCTGTTTTATCGAGCCATGTCTGCCACAACAAAAAGTTTAACGATTTAACTTCAAGTAAACTTTTAAGTAATTACTTAAATTTTACGACGAGTCGTGAACTGAAGTCGTAACATTGTTTTTTTTTTGTGGTGAGGAAATGAAAAGGAAGACGAAACCACGACTGTTACGAAGGACAGTGGACAGAGATGTTCCACCTTCAAAGCAAAGACTGTACGGCCATCTCAACGTCCAATGGGTCATTATACTTGCAGGACAACTCGGCACCATTCAGTCTATCATATAACACTCTGTCAAAGCTTACAATCGTTTATGAATTAATGACCGAGAAGTCATCGAGAGTTGAGGCATTTAGCATCATCGTATCATCTGTTGTTTTCATTTTGGCGTTGAACTCTCGGTCATGGATTCACCTGCCGTCGTCTCAAGCTGCTGGCCTGTAACACGACAGTGAGATTCGAGCGGTCATTGAAAGACGTGAGGGGGGAAACAAGAATCTTTAAAGGGAACAGAGTAACAGGAGCCAAGTTAAACAAAATTGGTAAAATGCGAGATGGCTTTGGTTCAGAGGATATTAGAGTGATGATACTGGGTATAAAGTACATGTATTCTTATTAATTTTGTTTGCGCGTGAACGCAAGCCGAAACGATAATTATAACTAATTCTAGAAATGAAAATCTAATTTGCAACATTATTGGTTAACATATTCAAATAATACATTGTGCTTGGCGACAGGCTTCTCCTCATTTCGCAGAATTGTGATAGTTTATAATGAAGTGTCACATTGAAGATGTCACTGAAAACACGTATTTGTTTGTTGATTGAATCTTTCCATCGTGGGATTATATAAAGTCCCATACTAGGCCAATATATCAATTCACAATTCTTCTCCTTTTAATGTATTACTCATTCTGTCTGTTTCAACTTCATTTCTTCGTATCCATGAAACAACGAACCATAAACCCATAAACCCATTCGTCTGATTGTTCTTGGTTTTATGAGCACCTCAGTTAAACGTATCCATCCCAAAATGAAGGCAATAAGCCAACGCAGACCTGAGCAGCTAGATGCCCTATATTTCCCTTAGGGTTACATACGTCTCCGTCGCAGTCCGCCCTCGCTTCCAATTAATCATGCTAATTACAGTTCAAATATATATCCAATATACTGTGTACTCCGTAATCGTCATCATCATAATAATACAAAGCAGCGACTTCTTGGTCAGAAGTCCTTCACAAAATCGGAACTACCTTTTCATAATAAATTCTCTTTCGTCACGTCTTCGTGACGTCTCCTTCCTTCCTTCTTCATGTTCCCTGTACATGAGCAATAAGGGGCCGGTGCTCGTTTGATCCTAATTCCCATCTCGCTATCAGAGACACGCCGAGCAATAGAGGATGAGATCACGAGATGGAGAAGGGTGCATGCATGGCAACGGATTGCTAATGAACATGACCCTAACATCATTCCTCTTATTGACCCATGGAAATGAGAGGCACATTTACACTATGGACCAGACGTCACGAATTTCACAATGCAATATGTTTTAACATCGCGATTTTCACCAATCTTACCATTTTTTATACCAATATCACGAGGGTAAGGTTGCAGTTGCGGAGCAATCTCTACCCCATCGATGATTGTACTAGTGTAAACGGGTCCATAATGTATGAGGGTCGTGGTTAGTTTCTACTTCATTATTTTAGTTACCATAACGATTATCACTTTATCAAGGTTTATATTAAAACCTCTTTTATGGGAACGAATATATAACAACAAAATAAAACAAAGAAAGAAAGAAGTATAAAGAGAGGAAGAAATAGAAATATGAAACGGACACATAAACAAAAGATTCAGTTATGTATCTCTTTCACAATAAAACATGTTTCTAATATCGTCAGTCAAAGAGCGTTCATCTATGTCGTGAGGTATCATCAAGTTGTTTGTTTAATACACCAAAAAAGGTGATAATGTGTAAAAGCCACCGAAAATATGTGTTAGGGATACCAAGGAATGTTGCTAACAGTTGAGAATTGCTATTCAAAGTTAGGCCTTAGGTCGGTCCTTTTCTTTCAACATCGCGAATAATTATTACCCATGTTCCTCTGTTTGCATGTATGGTTGAAGATGTTTGCTCATCGTGTAAGAGAAGAGTCTTCTGGCATGGATTTAATGATGAGCTACTGTCTTCTTCATTAGGAGTCTCTTTGTCAATGTTTGTTTGAACTCTCAACGTATCACGTCTACTCTATATTGATGATGTTTGCTCATGGTGGTAGGGTTGGGTTGGCACGAGGTTTTGTGGGTGGGACACGGCCAACGACCCGAGCAACGACCCGAGCAACGACCCATTGTTTCATCGCTGCCAATATTGGCGGAAGAATGCAAGTAGGTGGATAGAAAATATGCTAGAAGATTGCGAGCGAGTGCATGTTTGCTGTTTTGTACAACATTGCACGCTTTTGTTTTGATGCACCCACTTGTTGTGGACTATGGTAAACAATGTGCCCTAATTTGAATACATGTTTGTTGTATTGTGAGCCTAGAGCTTACATGCCGATTAATATGTCTTGCAAACTTTGAGACGCCAAGTGTTGGAATCTCTTGGTCTTGTAAGTCGCTTCGTTGTTTTATTATTAAAGATAGGCATTGGATTTTATTTTCGGCTTATAAATTCCATATGAAGTGTTCCATTCTTAAAAGTATAGTTGTCATTATATGTCCTGTGTGGAAAGGGGTGATGTTGGTACGATTGAAAGATGAAGAGTATAATTAGCATTCCGGAAGCCCTTGTGGTATCGTTAACGTCCACCGTGACCAAGAGCTGAGAGGCTCTTTTATGTTGTGGTTTCTTTCAGTCATCTGTATATAGTATATACTCTTGCATCTCTTTTGTTCCTTCCTTTTTTAAACAATTTTTTGTTCGTTTTCCTGTGGATCGTCGTGGATTTGCAGCTGTACATTAACAAAACACATTACTATACTAAAGGCAAAGCTGAGAATAGCAGACAGAGAGAGAGAGGATGGGGGTAGAGAAAGGTATTGTCTGATGACGTATTTGACCTGTGGTGTGCCTATTGCTTAAAAGTCAAAAAGTGACCCAGACACACATACCACAATTATGATTGGTTCCTTGATTTATAGGCGCAAATGGCACCGAACGAAAACATCTCAACAACGAAAATACCAAGAAGAAATTATACGGTGCATTCTACCTAGCTGTTAAATACCAAACTGAATACTTCTCCCGGAGTGACACAAGACCTTAATCCCCAGTGTAAAATCGTCAAATTTGAAAGGATTTCTTTTAATAGATACTAACGAGTGTCAGTGCTGTTGGTTTATAGGTATCAGAGTCATTCATGCTACCTATGCATGCGGTTCATTTGGCAACAAATGATGTGGAACGCGTTGGTTTTACCAGGAAGCTGTAATGAATGGAGATCCCGTCCAAGAATCCCCTTTGAAGCCATCCGTGGCACCGCGCGTCTTTTGTTTCCCCTACCGTAATCCCCCTAATCCCTCTCCGAGACCATACAGCTCCCTAGTGGCTCTAAGTCCTCCCATTCCACCCACAGCCCAGGCCAGCGAGCACGGCGGCTTATGCGTTGCCGGCCCGTACTTGGGGTGAAAAGTGGTGATGAATTGACAACTTCTAACCATCGTCCAACAAATGCGCAAACATATAACACAATTTCATTTAGTTCTTTAGAGAGATAAACCTTTGGACTACCTTCCTAGCTATATTCAAATTTCGGAAATTTTCGGAAAATGTCAATAATTAGATAAGAAAATCATGATGATGAAAACCTTACATTCGCTCCAACTCACGATTTCTTGGCCGATTTTGCTTGTTGAAATGGTTTCGTCTTCAGTAGAGCTATCCGAGCACGAACAAAGCATTTGATAACCAAAATAAAGTTTCATTGGTCATATTATGTCCGGAATATTGTATTTTATATGTTATAGCTAAATACATCTTCACTGAACATGACCTAATTTGTCGGTGCCACGCATGTCTTCAAAGCTCGATGCCTGCATATTTTTACGACCGAGTGAATAGAAAACTTCGGGAAGCAGATGGCGTTGCGTAACATTTCGTAATATTTGGAATACTAGAGGGAACTGTGCATTGATAAGGACAGCTGTAGATGGATTTGATGGCTGGAGAGGTTTACATTTCTTTTTGTTAAGCCAAGTTAATCTTGAATATATTTTCCTCGGGAAATTCTTTCGAGACGGATTCTCCATTCATTACAGCTTCCTGGTTTTACTAAACACTAACTTTTTACCCTTTGTTGGATTCTGAATGAATCCGCCATCTAAAATGGCACCCATTGTTCGGGGTTATCACTAAATCTTTTAGATAAAAATATCATATTCTATTCTTGAGCATTTTAATGACACGCATGTACCATTTTCTTACCCTCATCTATCTCCATAGCAATTCTAAATAGTTGTAAAAAGTTATACGTAGTTGTAAAATTAGAATACGGACGTAGTCCCACGTACTAAAGACAGTATCAGCATGATCAACGCTCTACCTGTCTCTATGATGTTGCTGAGATGGCGATGTCATGACGATGCATTAAATTTTGTCAAATATGGACCAGATAGGAGGCAGTTAGGGTATTTTCAGATTCTCTAGTTCTGCATATTTTAATAGAGGTATTGGGTGCACCATCCAGGGTATCATCTAAATGAACAGTATGAGATCGGATGAGTTGTTAGTCAAAAGCTGATACAGTCAAACCTGCTTGAGTGACCACCTGTCTACAAAGGCCACAATTTACCCAACATTTGATAATATTTTAACTCAACTTTTTAGAGTGCAGTTTCATTGATTTAACTAAGCAGAGAATCGTTAGAGATAATAAAATCGGCAGTCACATTAACCCACGAGTCAGTTCTTTTGTCAAATAATATTCACAATATTCACAACATTCACGAAAAGCAAATATACACGCTCTGCAGTCTGCATGATTCTTTCGAAAATATTGCTATAGAACTTGTTAAACGTTTACGCCTGGAGAGCCATACAAGCACGGCTATTGAATTGATTCCAAGACTGAACCTGGAATGAGATACACTTGAAAGAAAACGTAGCATCATGGTTAGGAGTCAACTGAAGTTCAAAACACCTCGTCAGCGCCCATCTAACGCCCAGCAGGCTAAAATGTAATTTCTTTCATCTTTTTTTTTATCAATAGGAATAAATGGCAAGTCAGCCAGAAATGGGTTGTTGGCAGTTGTTATACAATTCGATCGTGACACTATGGTATGAAAAGGGAGGGGATGTTCTTTGTATGCGTTGCCCCATTTCCCCCTTTTTTATTTTCACTGAATCAAACACAATTTATGGTTTATTATGCTTCATGCATGCCTATAATATACGGTTGATTTGAGCTTAGGTTTTAAATATCATTTACATAAGTTATTGATAAACATTTGACATATGAATTATAGGACCTTTTTTGAAAGTCAAGTAAAAAAAGAAAAGCTTTTGATTAATGATCATTATTTGGCAGCAAGAAAATATATTTACATTTTGTTTCATATTACATGTATTTATTTGCTAATGTGTTTTTGTAGCAGATTTCAAATAGACCACTTCCATTCACAACTCTCGAACGTGTAAGTGGTATTAGACCTAGTCAGTGTATACACATATTTTCCCCTGTTGGTTGGCAAACCTTTGAAATGCCCGAAATCCGGCATAACCATGCAGCCCGGGGTACACAGAATATATTAACATTCTTCTGAGAGGGGATTTTAAGTATACAATAAACAATTTACGCGCTGGAAATAATTTTTAAGAAAATGTTTCATTTTCAGCTTAGCCGTCTGCAGGCGATTCCTGTCACCTCTCTGGTTTCTTCTATATCAAGCCAAAACAAATCTTAACGATCGAATGTGGTCCACAGAGCACCTTGTACCTCCCTCCCACCAGTCGTACTTTCATAAATAGCTGCGAGCATGTTTGTAGTTATTTCTAGTATAGCCTTGTCTGAGTCAATACAGATATAGCTATTCCTATACCCTAGATTATTTCTAAAATAGAAATCGTTGGGTAGTGCTGAGCTCTCCGAAATATTTAGGCTCTAGTAAACATTGAAAACAAAATTCTGTTCTGGCCAGTAGCTGTTATATAGCTCCCAGGACATACTGGATAAAACTATCTGATTTCAAATATTATGTTTGTGAATTACAGAGTTGTAATTTTTATTCACTGAATTGTATTTACTTACGTAATCTTTCTTTTTCGAATAGTCCTATTAGGTATCAGATGAAGTAATTTGTATTAATTGGACGATAACACAGCAATCATCTATGTTTTACAAAGGAGTTAGAGGTACCCTCTACCTAACAAAATGTTGGCAAGGAATTAAATAACAAGTATTCGAGGCCCGTAATTTCTCCATTATTTGTTTGGCTTGAGAAAGAAAAGTGGAATACTAGTATTTTTAATGTTATCTTAATAACTTGTTAGTAGTATTCTTCAGTCCCGGGAATGTTTATGGCACTGCTACCTGCCAATCTGTCAATCAATTATCTCTTATAATGCTTTTCAACCGCTGTAATACGTTACTTAACCTTGGATTAGGGTAGCCCACGTCTCAATACACACCCACCTATTCAGATTTGATAATCCACAAAGGAATGGAAACATGTCACAAATGAGGTGAAATCCTCTTAGAGTAATTGGCAAATTTGTCTCAATCTTGCCGAATAATCCTCTAAAGAAGGTCGTTCGATTGAATCACCCCCTGTAGTTATGTAAAATCTTCAGATTATACATGTTAATGAGTAATAATCCGGATTAACCCTGTACGACAATGGTAATTCTAAAGATTATATATAATAAATGCTCATACAATAACACACTGAAGACTTTACTGTCATTTTTTTTTATAGCTATGACGAATTGTCTGTACTAACTGTTTGAAACATCAAAATGATAAAGACAACTCTCTCAGAAAACAAGAAAATATCAAAGAAGCAAATATTCCCCTTTTTGTGTAAAATCCGCCTGTTTTCTAATCAGTTTTGTTATAAAACGCATAATCAATCATTTTTATATAAATTATATAAAAATAATATTGAACTGTATTTTTATAACAAGCTATGTAGCTCCACACTTTCATTTTATAATGGACAGGGCAATAACCTATAATCAAAGCTAAACCATTTTGATAAAGACGTCCCTATAACAGAGATGGGCCTATATTCTGCGTTTTGTCTATCACGTATAATAAACAGGGCAGAATATACTCTAAGCTATACATTTTCAAAAATATGTCCTAGTTCTAAAGTCGTCCCATCAATGCATGTAGATTAGACTTCTTACTGACGACTAAATCCCGTCCGGAGCTTACATAATATTATCTACATTTGCCTATAATTTCAATCACCATATTCATGATCTCGGTAATTTTGAACGAGCGGCAGGTTTATTCTTAACCGATTTCAGCCAAAATATCGAGTAAAACCGACTGGGACTTATAAATGCCACTTTTCCAATCAAGTAGGCCTATTTCAATCTGGAAATGTGGATTTCAAAAGATTTTAGCAATGTCCAATTCGAATTCAAATCAATGTTCTTGCATGAAAATCGACTTGTACGGTATGCATTATTCATGTATAAAGAGCTATATTTTCGTATACGTCTGTATTTTGTACAAATTTCACGTAATCTTGCAAATGTTTGGCCATTAATATTCAAATAAAGCTGCACTTACGATGTAGATAAAGAAGACTTAGTTCAATTTTCTTGAGTAGAGTGTAAGCCGTATAACAGGATACAATGCCAGCTCTTGAGAATAGAGGGGCGGAAACCTCTTCAGTGTTTTGAGAGATCCCAAGTCCTTTTGTAAAAGTCATGTCGTCTATGTGAGTGACAAATCCGTCTCAAAAAGACACATCTGGGGGTGTTTCACAAAGATCCTAAGTTGAACTTATCTCTTTAGTTGGATTTAACAATTATGGAAAGCCATTAACATCCTTGAAGATATTTGGTAAAAGTTATTTTAAAAGGCATAAAATGTTGATTCAAATCATTCATAATTTCTATTATCATGGGAGATTTCATGTTCTTGATGTGGAATTTATGGAAAGTCTAAAATACTTGAATTTTTGCTTTTGAATATATTTCATTATAAGGCTACAAATGGCTCTCCATAACATTTACGTCCAACTTAGAGTTAAGTTCGACTTAGAATCTTTGTGAAACGCCCCCCCCCCCCCCCAGGTCTTGCAGATCCTCAAGAGCCTTTTCTTCGGCAGTGCTGGAGGCAAAAGAACCTCCTCCTGTCTGCTTCTTTTCAACACCGACAGACCCTTTGCAATGGATCCTAATATCTTTACTTCTTGATTAATATTACTCAATTAGATCTTGGAATTGTAAGGGAGAGAGAGAGAGAGAGAGAGAGAGGGGGGGGGGGGGTTTAGAGAGACATGGGTAATGTGTGCTGAAGAAAAATAAGTACTATACGGATGAGCTGAATTTGGAAAGCTTGTCAGATAAACGGTAACATTAGAGCTGTTCATTCGAGTATAATAGACTTAAATCCGAATAGAATCCGGACTAACGTGCCGAGGGCAAGTAGTTTACAGGATTCCTCAAGGAAAAGAGAACACTTGAAGATTCAAACCCCTTTTCTTGATAAGAATCCTTTCAGGCCTTTGTTCAAAGTGCCACTCTGTCTTACGATCACAAGCATGACGAGGTATGAATCTACATTTTGTCTTTGATTTGGGACAGTCTACCTAATCTACAAAGTACAAACCGTCTCATCTCACTGTCTCTAAAAATGATAATGGATAATACACGTTCCTGTCAAAAAGATTGCTTACAAAATGTGTTTAATGAAGATTACGTCGTGTTACTGGCCGACATGACGAATTTAATGATGCTACTCGAGCCTCAGGGCCTTGTTAAGTTAAGAAAAAGAAAAAAAGGCGCCCTTTTTCTTCTTGATAAAAATTCTTTCTGGACGTTAGTTCAAAATACCCTCTCTCTTATCACTACAAACGTATATACGTGACACACATTCCATTGGTATAGCTCACGCATAGATGTAACTTTATTTTTGACCCGTCTCATCTCACCTTCTTTAGACTTATAATGGATATACCTGTTCCTTCCAAAAAAGATTGCTAAATTTCTTGTCTGATGAAGATAACGTCGTGTTTCTTCCAGACATGACAAGTATGAATGATGTTAGTCTGAGGCACCCGATGGTACTCGAGCCTGAGGGCCATTGTTATCTATGTTAAGAAAAGAACTTTTAAAGAAGAGAGCCTTTGCACGTTATTGTGTTCGGTGTAGCACTAATTTGTATTTTTGACAGTTGAAGAACGTGAGAAAGAATAACATGAGAACGACTCTGGATAAGTAAAAGGTTTAAAGCAGTTCTTAGGCATCATGTACATGTAGTAGGTTTCTTCGACCTTTCCCGCGCATAACCATGGTCATTTATTAGCAGATAAATCGCCCCAACAACTCTCTATAGTACTTGTTTTTTGACAATACCCCTGACTCGATGATATATATTATATTTCCTCGTACGTAATGACACTGCTTACAAATTTAAGAAGAAAAATGCAGGACTAAATCAGGACTGAAATATAAAGACGAGTAGATTTATGATTATCCAAATCGCATTCTGTATCCTTTTCCCCAGGTACCGGGATGACCTTATATATTCCAAGTTTCGGTTTATGGTATTCGTGAAGAGTCGGATTGAATCAGTGAATTTCCCAGGCAGAAAAATATAGATTTACGTTTTGATGTAATTTATGATGTTTTTGAAAGAAGGCCAGTATACGCATCTCATACAGTGTGTTATTATAATTGTTAACCTTGCACGTGTTGCAGATAAAACGACAACGCCCACTGTTGGTAGGTGGTATAGGTATGGGCTTTAAGCATCTGTTGGAATAGAATACGATTTAAATATGCGTTTATATGAATATCAGAAAGCAACATACAGGTATCTGAAATCAAGCCTTACATTTTGCCCTGTTCCGCAAAAGAGTTAGTAGAAACTGCAAGATACTTTATGAGCAATGCACTTAGTTATAAACCTTTGTAAGGTTTTAAAGGGTCTTTATCTATAAACATGAGAAAGGGAATGTCCGAGACTTGAAGTGGCGAACTCCATGATTTCTTTGTCATGATTTCAATGCATGTGATGAAATGGAATGAGTTTTTGTTCGATAAAGAAAAGATTCATGTTCTTTGAAGGGTTGAGTTGTTAACAAAAAGGGCACCCACCCGTCCCGAGGTCGCGAAGGCGCTAGAGGAGGTCACAACATTTTGACTTACAACCACAGACCATGTTCTATACCATTTGGGAGGGGGCTGCTTTTTCCTGCATACACCTGCAGGCAGGCGCGCCGGAAGCAGTTTGGGATTGGGGGGGCAAACATTCCAGGGGGCTCACCTTCCAGGGGCAGTGACGTAATGAAAAAAAAAGTTCGGAAGGGGGGGGGGGGGCAGACGAAAAATCTGCATCACCACCAGTCTTACACGTTACATGCCGGTCCCGCGGAACGTTTTTCAAAGTGAAGTATTATCGATAAGGTAGAGCGTAAATTGGCGTGGGGTCCAGGGCATGAGCCTCGGCAGGGGGTCAAGGGGCTGAGCCCCCGGAAGCTCAGGGGTTTTAGGTATTTAATTACGGTTAGATAAGCATCCAGGGGCCCTCTTTAAGGCCATTGACGTTTTCCAAGGGGGGGAGAGCCCCCAGAAGCTCAGAGGTTTTAATATTTAACTACGGTCAGATGAGCATCCAGGGGCCGTCTTAGGGCCCTTGGTGGGGTCCAGGGGGCAGAGCCCCCGGAAGCTCAGGGGTTTTAGGTATTTAATTACGGTCAGATGAGCATCCAGGGGCCCGCCATAGGGCCCTTGGTGGGGTCCAGGGGGCAGAGCCCCCGGAAGCTCAGGGGTTTTAGGTATTTACTTACGGTCAGATGAGCATCCAGGGGCCCGCCGTAGGGCCCTTGTTAGGGTCCAGGGGACAGAGCCCCCGGAAGCTCAGGGGTTTTAGGTATTTAATTAAGGTCAGATGAGCATCCAGGGGGTCGCCTTAGGGCCCTTGGTGGGGTCCAGGGGGCAGAGCCCCCGGAAGCTCAGGGGTTTTAGGTATTTAATTACGGTCAGGTGAGCATCCAGGGGACCGCCTTAGGCCCCTTGGTGGGGTCCAGGGGACAGAGCCCCCGGAAGCTCAGGGGTTTTAGGTATTTAATTACGGTCAGATGAGCATCCAGGGGCCCGCCTTAGGTCCCTTGGTGGGGTCCGGGGGCGGAGCCCCCGTAAGCTCTGGGGGTTTTAAGCATTTAATTACGGTCAGATGAGCATTTTTTATACCTTATTTGTGACATTGGCAGATCACTTATTTTTGTCTCCGTCTTTCTTTCTTTTTCTCTTTAACATACTTTTTAAAAAAGGAGGGGGGGGGGGGGGGCTCGAGCCCAGCCACTTTGCAGACCATGACATAAAGGCTTCTAAATAAGCGTATTTTCGCCTGACTGTAATTTGGGAATTTCTTATTTTCCAACAAACGCATAAAAAGGTATGACTTACAAAAAAATGGAGAAAAAATGCCGGAAAATCATGTCACAACATTAACATTTGTAAATCACTTGTTTCGAATAAGAAATACACCACCCCCCCCCCCCCCATCAGTACGCCAGCGTTCAGGGGCTCATGTCTTCTCACCCCTATAACAAAAAAACGGACACGCTTTCACATTCTCGCACAATATGTCCACGATATGCGCGTATCGCTATTATAGAGACCTCCATTGATAAGTGGCATGCGCAATGTTTATGAAATTTAATTCCTGTGAACTTACCTTTTTCTTTGAATGGAATTGTATATGTGATTTAATTCAGGTTTTTATTATTGTTACGTTCTTTTGGATTAAAAATACAAACCATGTTTACTCCTTTACTGCTTTTTTTTTTTTTTTGGAGGGGGGGGGGGCGTTTTGGGGGGCAAAAATGCGTTTTGCCCCCCCCACTTTTTTGACTGGGGGGGCAACTGCCCCCCCCTGCCCCCCCACTTCCGGCGCCTATGCCTGCAGGGCACATACCAACCCACAGGTTTGCCAATCGTTTCGATTTCGATGTTCAAGTGGTTAAACAGAACATCATAAAATCGATTTTAAGTTTGTTGCTCAATATTTCATCTGAAGAAGGGATTCAGACAGTGGTAACCCCTAACCACAATCGAGGGACCTGTTTTTTTTTCACCCAAGACATATTTGGGGATAAACATTTCGATTTGAACTAAAGGGGTTCAGAATGTAGGCCTACAATGTATGTTGTGGCCTATGGTCGAAAGTATCCTTTCAGAATGCGTGAAACATCAATGTGTATGCATATTTTATGAGCATGCACGACCAGTATGGATTAGATAATTACATATCTGTTCCAAATTATTTGTTTGTGTTTCTCCAATGCAAAAAAAACAACAACCTACGCTTACATGGACTAGTGCGTTGCTCTTTATATCAACTGCATGCACATGCGGGGCAGGTATGTTATCTAATGTCTCAGTTAGTAAGGGATTATGAAGGGTGCGTTTCATCAGTAGAAATGCCTTAAACACCGTTTATAATTATAAAAAAAATATCAAAGCCTTCGGTATACTGACAGCCTAAGGCCCCTTTACAGTGTGCACTGTTACAACGTTCTACATGGAAATTTGACTGTTATTCAAACTATTCGCAAGGTTGCCATCAACTGCACAGGGGTAATAATTGGAACAACGTTGAATTTCTTCCTTTGGCAAATAACATCCAATTATTTCTTTTGGCCTTAAGGCAAGACATCAAGGCACGAGGTGGTGTCGAATAAGACGTACGAAGGACGGGCCACCATTAACCTAATTTATAGCAGATATCAGACATCATTAGTTCCATTATTCAAATGAATGAACTCGGCAGATCGAAATCATGTTTTCAATGGCCAACTCTATACGTAAAAGATGATAGCGTCGTTCAGAAGAGATTATCGTGATAATTAGAGAACAACGAATTTAAGCATTACGCCATTCTAATATCTGTGTATTCCATTGAAATGAAAGCATCACAAACATGTATTCTCCTTAATCATAAAACGAGCCAGCATGAGACGTTAATGATAGGATGATCACATTTAATCTTAGACGGGCTCTCAACAAACCAACCAAATTGACGCGATTCTTATCAAAAGTATTAATGCAATATTGCCAGTGCGTCACTTTGTAAAGAATATGCATCTTTTGTGCGGGTCAAATATTCTCCCATATGAAAACCACAAATGCCTACTCATCCCTTAGTGAAATGACAAAAGCAAGCAATTTTGAGGCCAAAAGACATCGTCTGAGCTCTTGAATATCAGTTCGTTACTCCCCATTACTCTGATTGAACATGTCATTGCAAAGCTATGCGTTTATCTCTCATGATTCCCATCGAGCATGATGGTACATATTGCTGTCGTTGACTCTTGTTCCCTTTTGGTTTGATAGATTCAAGACTTGATTGAACATTATTGCGACTTCCAATTATCGATATCGTTCATCATTCAATGCAGACAACAGCAAAATATGACTCGAAATGAAAGAGGAGAAATAGGCAATAAACGAGACAAGATCATATCATTTCTTTTTCTTCTGTTCGAATCATAAATTGTTAAAACAATTCCTATTTACTTTTTGTTTCCTCCGATGTCCGTTATTTGTACTTGTTGGTGTTGTACTTGAGAATTAAAAAAAATTGACTGATGAAATCTTTGTCGAAATTTAGAACCAGGTAATCCATTCGATGAGTATAGAGTTTGACTTCAATTCGCAATCATGTCCTTTTATAGACATGCATCTCATTTCATACCTCATTTTTAATTGAGTGTAAGATGCCGTCTTTAAGAAGGGGTAGACAACTGCAAGCTAAACATGAAATACTGGCACCCATCCGCTTATGTGACTCATGTCAAATCCTTTGAATTCTTTTGTCTGGTAGTATTAAACGAATGGCATTAACAAGTGAGCAAGACTAGAAAATGATCCTAAATTAGTGTTCGCTTTGTAAAGCAAAATAATAGGACTTTCGAACCTTGAATTTTCAGATTACCTCCTACTCGTCTTATTCAAATATTTATGTATTGTATTTTATCTTTGAATGAACATTCTTTGGTCATCATCATCATTACAGAGGTGCTATTCAATTCAATAATCTCCCCGCAAATCTAAAACTCCCCATGTATTTTCAAAAAGGCAATTTGCCTGATCTCATGTAAGCTGTTAATTGGATTTAGGATATGTTTGTATTTCATTTTAAAGTTAAAATTTTCATTTTTTTTTTAGTCACTTGTTCCTCACTACACAATATATATGTAATATTATACCAATCATCTTGGACCCCAAAGAAAGAACAGTCTTGTCTCTATGGCTTGACTGAACTGGGTGTCCTTCCGACTTCATTATTGTAATCTTCTTTTCTCTTTTACATCGTAAAAATTATGTTTGTTTTAAATGTCTATTTATATTATGTTGTAAATGTTCTGTATATATATCATGTTTTTATTGTGAATTTGGAGAATGAATAAATAAAAAATCAAATTAACCATGCATTACCAATCAAACTTTACGTATTATAAGAATAAAAAGCTTATATTATGGTCCTTCATCATAATACAAGTTACTCGTCAATGAGTTTGTTCCATTGTGCATCCTCTCAGTATAGTCATGCAGACATTCATACTGTTTAGACACTTGTGTTCTGTTGACGGTTTAAGGGTTCTTGATCAGCCAGACTGTCCATTTTCGAAATATCTGCTGCTGAATGACCTGACTTGACCGCTGTTAGCATAACAACCCTCGAGCTACCGATATTCCCCCATCGGATGTCTCTCATCATTCAGGAACTTGCTACAATCAGATCGAGTGTTTTCGGAAACCCGAGTGTCTTTAATATTCACACGATTGTTTCCGATTCGCGCGCGAAGCTAACCGATGATTATCACCTTGTCGGCTTGTGCTGTCGGACGTCTCTCATCATTCAGGAACTTTGCAACAATCGGAAATCCGAGTGCCTTAATTCACCCGATTGTTTCCGATACGCTATCGAAGCAAACCGAGGAGTATCTCCTGGATAATTTTGACTATGTAGGGCGACTCTCATCATTCAGGAACATCGCAAGTCAGATTGAGTGCTTTCGGAAATCCGTATGCCATCGCACGATTGTTTCCGATTCGCGCTCGGAGGTAACCGAGCATCATCTCCTCGTTGATCTTGATTACATCTGATCAGTCCTGTCCATGGGGACATAGGTCTGTTTAAAATCTAACACACTCTCATCGATATGCTTCCACTTGGGAATGAGTGACCGTTACTTGGCATCATCGAAATGTTCTCTAAGGACTGATTGCTACCTGATAGTAAGATCAGAATAAGTGATAAGTAGAGAATAGTCAATGATCCGACTGCTGCAAAGCCAATGGGATGGAACTTGTAGGAATCCAAGTTGGTTTGGCCGGGTTTAATTATAAGGAGAAAAAAGAAAGAAAAAGTAAACCGGAAGCAGTTAAATTAAAGAAAAAGACAGAGGAAGCCAAAAGTGTAGCAAAAGATCTAGTGAAATATAGTTGCATTCCTTACAGCTGTATGTCTGTCTAAAAGATACCCAAAGAAAGAACTAAAATAATCCTACAAAATATATATTTGATGTTTAATTTGGGCCATATTTTTATACTTAATTGTCCATGTTTCTGATGATATTGTACCTGGGATTCTGCTCCAATCGCTTTTGAATTTCAGGAACATCATTTTCAAAATATTTAGTTTTCCTTGGACACCATATACATGTAGTTCATTGTTTATGACGTTGGTCGGTCTAGCTGGATGATGTTTCGGGTAGATTTCGAGATCTGACCGCTAGTACTCCCGGGACCTATCCTGTTCACCGCCTCGCCGCTCTTACCACGTCTCAAGCAATCAGTGACGAGGTTTAAGCTATGAGTCAGGCGAAGATGTAGGTCTGTTTCTCAAAGCCATCATCTACTATTTTAAAGTTAAAGTTACACCTTGCAATCATGCAAACATTTATACTTAGTGATGAATACAATAAGAACTATACAAGCATGTCTTGGTGAGGAGCTCTATCATATACAAATTTTGTATATTATTCAGCAGAGACTGTCGCTGAAATTCCCCGACAAACACACTATTTAGAATACATAGATTTTGAGAGGTATGTGGTTTTTTCCCCCTCTGGCATCGCTTTTGTACATATACCCTGTATGTCAAAAAGCATCCATCACCTGTTCACTCAGCTCTAAATTCAAAGAGATGTATTTTCTTTATACTACAGCCATGACAGTATTCAACTACGTGAGTAACATTTAATGATGCTAATTTTTCTGTCCCGTTTTTATGGCTCATATTTCAACAGGTTTAACGGGAGTGTGGGACACTTTCTGGGTTATTAGATTAGATATGTAGGGGCACGCGAAGCTTTAAAGCAGGGTTTAATACCAGAGGATCTGAGACGAATGGGGGAGTATTATGCTGATGCGTCAACTGGATTACTCCCTTTTGTACGATGATAAAGTTTAGCAAGCCTGAAACACTCCCGTCTCCCAGACACGATATTTACCTTCTTACGTTCCTGACGGGAAGACATAACGAGCGCAAATAACCCGAGGGCAGAACCCCATGGATATTTTCATTTCAATATTTTGCCGTAAATATCCAAAGGTTGGGCAGGTCAAATCCCCGTATTTCGTACCAATGCATGAATGCAGTGGCGAATGGATTTCAAAGCTTAAATCTATCTTTGATCTTGGTGTTGTAGAAACAGAGGGACCTAATAGGTTACAGGTGTCATACATGCCCCCACAGGTAGACCTGGGGTTAGGATACTTTCATAGGACCAGGGTTGGGTAATAATTCGGTTGGAACTTAGCAAAGGATCATGGCCAATTTCACGAGGCTTTAATTTCATCCACCGATGACTGCAATTGATGCGGAAACTAATGATGATTTCCGGACGCGTAGAATTCTTTCATATTTCCTCGGGGGTAAAATGACATTTCTTAAATAGAAATTATATCAAACTTGACAGAGACACAATTTGGCTATCAGTGAGCTCCTTAACATTTTCACTTTAGGTCAGGTATTTCCGCGTTCTAGCAAGGCATAAATTTTCACCATCTATCGGTGAAAATTTTGAGAGGGAAAGAGAAATAGAGAGAGTGTGAGAGAGAGAGAGAGAGAGAGAGAGAGAGAGAGAGAGAGAGAGAGAGAGAGAGAGGGGGGGGGGGCACACCCTAATCAGCAGACTCCCATTCTATCTCTTTTGCATGAACAGACTACCTCAGCTCTGGAATGTCGTTCTTTGTCCCGTTGACTGTTTGTCCGTCAAGGGTTACCTTCAAGAAGAAGACAAGACAAGACAAAATGGATGGCTGACTTTCATGAATAGTTAGAAGTTTTTGTTGCTTGTTTTCTTACCTAAATACGTATCAAAATAAATAACTTTTGTCTATTTCAGCAAAGAGGGATTATCTTCGACTCGTGTTATACTTCATGCAAGTCTCTTGGCATTCTGTCTTGTCTGTGGAGATCACTTATTGCGAGGAGTCTGTCTACCCCCTTATCCTCTAGGTGGCAACGACAATACCAAAATAAAAGAATCATAGGTGTTTGTGTGTATTCTGTGTTATTTGTCAAGTACTTGGGGAGGGGGAGGGGGCGGTAGACACCCCTGAGACATCCAATCTATCATCCTATGAGTATCTCTTCTTCTTCTTGCCTACACTAGCTACCCGAAGAAGTTGCATAATTCATATGCCATTATTTTTGTTTCAGTTGATGTTTGTCAGTCGGGTTGCTGTTGAAAAAGAAGAAGGGGAACAAAAAAGAAGTGGACAAAAAAAAAAAAAAATCGACGGAGATTTTATTTTTCTTGAATAATCAGAATCTGTTACAATTGCTTGTTTTCTCACCCACGTGTTACGAGACTGTTTTTGTTTCTCTTGGCAAAGAGTGTTACTTCATGCAATCCTCTTGAAAATAATTGAAATGATGTTCGTCTCTGCCAAGTAAACTATTTATTCAGCAGATCGAACAAACCACTTGTTGTTATTTATGGCAACGCCAGTACCACAATAATTATTGTGAAACAGTCGGGAAAAAATCATTATAATCAGGAACATTGATTGAAAAGAAGGGGGTAACGAGAACAAAGAAGAAGAAAAAACCTCATACAATCTACATTTTAAGTAGCTACAACACATTTTGACAACAACACAGCATCACAACTTGCATTTACCTCACTATATGCATCTGAATATGGATTCGCATAACTTGACAGAAGTGCTTTCTTGAAACCTATCATGATACATGTCTGCAGCTGAGTCTTAAGGTTATTCACATGGTTACAAGACCTGGCTGATCTTTCATAATCATACCTAAGGGGCACGTTTGCTGCAAGGAAATTTGCGAAATATTCGTCGGAAGTAAATGTTCAATCTTTACTCTGTGTTGTCTTTCAATTTCGACAGTGGAGCTCTGGAGGACATGCAATATTACTTGAGACTGAGAGAAAACACTCTGAACATAAGAACAATGCTTTTAAAAACTTGGGAGAATGGAGTAAACCTATAATTATTGTGATCTATTCAAAGAGGGAGTGTAAGAAGGAAGGGGTAGGGGGTGGGGGAGAATGAAATGGTATGACAGAGGAATATTTTGGTAATCAGATAGGGATTGCAGGATGAGAATAAGGAAGATTACCTACCATATAGACAGACCAATGGTGCTTATGATTAAGACAAGAAGTTGTTGGCTCTTTCCCATGAGCTCGGATACATCTACCAATGTTACCCATCCTTATGTCAGAGGCTAATCCGTATGAAATATTTGCCTCTGGGACTTCTGTCTAGTTCATGGTGACGATTGATCTAGGCACGATATGACTGACAAGCAGTACACTTCTCCTGGTCGATTCGGTGATCGGACCGACTCGAAATACATGTTCAAAAGAGAACAGTAGTTGTGCTAAGTTGACCGTAGGGATGGGAGGGGGGTTGACCTAGGGGGAGGGTAATTGTCCTCGGGGGTGGTTGTCCTTGGGGGGAAGGGGGTAATTTTCCGGGGGTAATATTGTCCTGCTGGTAATTGTCCAGGGGGTAATTGTCCGAGAACCAGGCGTGGGCTATTAAAGATGTAATGATATGTAATTTAACGCAGTGATTTGTATTTCTCTGGTCTATATTTCTATAAGCATACTATTATATAGTTTTGAGTATATATTTTAGATTACATCATGGCTGCATTGTGTTTGTAGTATTGAGGAGCGAGACCTTTAGCTGCTGTGATTAATTGCACACGGGGTGAAATGGACGTAATCAAAATGTTCCTATAATATGGTTCCTGTTATCCCGATATGGCCTTGAGTGTAATCGACATTAATTCAACGATGATTATCAAATATCAAAATGCCCGAATGCCGAAGAGTGCGAGGTAAAGAGAGAGAGAGAGAGAGAGAGAAAGGGAGAGAGAGGGGGAGGGAAATATATTTACATACATTATTTTATGAAGCGGGAAAGAGAGAGCTAGAGGTCCAGAGAAAGAGAGAGAAAGAAGAGATCAACAAGAATGGAACATCCTTTCATCTAAATACCCCTCGTCTTATCTAGTGATTATGATGTCGAACGAGACAAAGATAACCTCAAAGAACGGAAATGAAACAGAGACACAGAGAAACAGAGAGAGAGAGAGAGAAAAAAAAAGAGAGAGAAAGAGAGAGAGAGAAAGAGAGAGAGAGAGAGAGAGAGAGAGAGAGGGGGGACGATGTGATATAACTTGTATTTTTGTGTAAGTGTAACATTTACAAAGATGAATGACACGAAGGGAGATACGGTGCATTATGCCTGTGGCGACCATACATTATTCAGGATCATGAGCTGAGATCTTATCAGTACTTGTCCATTTAGAAAATCACGTGACTAAGGTGGTGTTAGACATGTTAAAGGGATATGTTAACCCATGATGTTTCCATAAACAAACACCTCATTTATAGGCATATTGGCATTTAATTTACTTTCCTTTCTATCATATACACATTTTTTTTGTATACAAGACTAACTTCTAACCCTTGCAGTTGGATTAAATGACTATTATCTATAGAGATTGAATGTGGATGCTTCGGTATAAATTAGTGTGAGAAAGCGTCCTGACAATGCACATCGTTCTAACCATATAGCTTTCCTGCAATCCACCACTTTATTGAGTACGATCAGCCCCGGATAAGCGCAATAAAGCCAATCCAATGATTTATCATCAATCCCAACCCCGTGCCCTTTTTAATAGATTATTGGGAATAATATTCTCCTATTTGTATCCCACCACAGGCCATAACATGCAGTGAATAGAAGACAGCAAGAAAAAAACAAAGAGTGCATGAATCTACATTTTTATTTACCGCTCTAGTATTTTCTATTGTCCTGGCTAAAAAATTAAGCCTGATGGATTACCTATAAAAACCGCTCTTAATGCAAAAGAATATTTTATTATGTAGCGGTTTTCATTCATACAGAGTGAGAACATTCTATATATTCTTTAGTTAAATCCCACATGGCTTGTTTTCTGAAATAACGAAATCTTGTAACAAACGTTCTTTCTTTTTGATATTTCCAGATATTTAAACCTTTTGTTTCCCTTGCAGACAATATTTAAAGATGTGAATTAAAAGATAAGGGAAACAAGATTTCTAGAGATAAATATATGTCGCCAATTTCTGACCTGCAGAGGTCGGCAATAAAGAAAGCACGGATGAGGTTTATGTGACCTAATTTTCTCTCTGTGGTGTCTCCTTTGATACATTTTATCCAGCTTTGATACTGTCAAAAATCAGCTGGTTTAACCTCAATAAAAAAATACCCCTGACCTTATCTCCGATCATTCACCTTTATGATTCACCCTTAGATTCATAGAGTATACTTGACATCTAGCACAAAGTTGACAAATGTATCATATATATTACTATCGAATTGTGTTCGACTACAAAGTGTCGGTGAAAAGAAATACTTTGACTTTGTGATTTGTCATCATTATCTTTCAAACTATTTTCTTCTGTTCCTGATCGATAAAACCTCGACCTTTCATCCTCTCATTTAGTGCACGTACAATAGACACACGCGAGTGAGTCATTAATCATCTATTCATAAAAGTGAGACTTTTTCTGTAAAAAATAAATATCCCGTTGGTTCTTTACGGATTGATTATAAGTATCCGTAAAATTCTTTACTTAAAGAGGATAAAGAATATACGCAGGTAGATTGGAATCGTTACGTTATTTAAAGTTGTTTCTTCGTGATTTAGTATTGAGATGCAACATAACGAAGAATATCAATTTGCTATTACCTTTTACAAAATCCATAATTCCATTACACCCTTTCAGACATGTCACTTTTCTTTCAACTCGTCATATTGATTTTTGTTTTCTTTTGTTCTGATTGAGATGAGTCGTTAGGTTGTGTCAACTAATGAGGTCATAGAACATTTGACATTTAATTTATTTGTTGCGCGCTGTGATAATGAGGCAGAATGATGCGAAGGGTGGAGATATCCCATTTTAGCATTTTTCTTTGTACACGCAACATTCATAAACGGTTTTGTATATCATCATATAGCTTTCAAGGAGGAGTTATCAATAGAAGACGTGGTATGCTAATGATATAATTTCCTTTGTTAATGCGATCATTAAAAGGACTATCTGTTCCAGTCACATGCATATCGATGGTTAATGTTGCGAAATGATTCGATATAAGAATTGAGTTGGAAATAGGGCGGGTTGTTAAAGAACCCCATAGGCATGCCTTGAGGCAATGATCATTTATCACAATATAACATGAAACCATTCATGCTTCAAACATAGATGTCATGTTTAACGATTATAGACAAACACATGTAGACAGTGAATGTCAGGTATTCCGTCATATACCAGCATGTTGTCTCTTGTTGTGTTCGTACTGGTGGCGAAGCCCGGTGGTGAGCTCGCTCTTTACTCGGTATGGGGGTGGTTAAATGACCCCATTTTAGGAAAAAATAACGCCCGATCCCGCAGCTTCGATCCCCAGCTTACATGCTGTGTGTTTATGGTAACAATTATTAGGTTGGGTTCAAGACCAGTTTGGTAGTTTGCTGAATCGTATAAAAACATATTTCTGTCACATCAATTGTTCTCATCTATCTCTGAGAACCACACATGCTTACAGCATGAGGTTTCCCCTCCTATAGTATTCACATTATGCTCTCATATTGCAGTATCCGTCAAAATAGAATAACGGGTTTTTATCTTTGAATATGTGACATTCGGTTTGTGCTGAACCGATTTGAAGAAAATTACCGTGGAAAAAATTGTAATGACATTTCAACGAAAATGCCCATGAACAGTATTTGTGGAAAATAAAAAGCCTGATTATATTAATAAATGGAAGCGAATCATGTTTGCATTTGTATGCATGCATTAAGACTACGCGTTGCGCCTTAGTTATCTGACGTAGATGTAGAAGAAGTGGATATAAAAATACAATATTATTTGGAATATTTTGTTTGCCTTGCAATGCACGAGTTTAACTTTGTGATGGCATCAAGCATTATAATTGTTTTCGGATCATTTTGAGTGTACTCTCCTGTCAGGTGTATAGTACATGCATTAATTCACTAATTATTCATTTTTTTAATGAAGTCGTATAGTAGAAGTTCATCACTTTGCATCATCTTCTCTCGAGCTTCACAAAATGAAGATTCTTTACCAGGAGCAATCCTATGATGAATATGCATAACTCTGATAATCGGGTAAATACTTATTTAAGAGTTGAACATATGTTTTACTCTCTTCCCCATACTGGAGCAAAAAAACAAAATACACACGGTTGTAGCAATTGAACTTTCGTTGACCGTACTACTCTTCAATGAAGCTAATCGTAGCTTAATACAATTCAATAATTTACTAACGAGCTTGACTTGTGACCATGGACTTGATAAGTTAAGCATGGCTTGCAAGGTACTATTGATAGAAAAGTTGGAATGGTTTCATAGCCGAGAGAAACTGAGAGTGACCGAGTATCTAGCTAGCTCACGTCATACTGCAATGAGCATTATTATCCATTGTGGTGGACATGGTTCAACTCCTTGCTAAGAGTAAATAGATCTGACTCTTTGAGATAAGATTGTTATTTATAAATATTTGTTGAAATATGTTGACAACTAGGGCCATTAAATGCCTTTATATGGATTGATGCAAGTTATGAGAGGCCGGGGAAAACTTAGCATTTCATTTTATCTTGCCTAATTCATTCTAAATTTAGGGTAACTTATAATAATAAAATAGGTCTCTTTCTGAAGTTGATAAATGATTAAAATATTATTGCTCACTTTTTTGTAATTGAATGTTTTGATTCCCTTCTCATATCTTGTTATTCGCTTGCTCTTAATCTGATTTTATAACAATACAAAATAAAAGAAGGTCGCAATTTAATATAAATATAAGTATAAGTACATACATGTATGCAGATCCTTTATCATGCGTAGATATTCTAGACAAATTATTTTGCTTGTCTTTCCCATGATTTTTTTTATACCTTCATTTATGAACTTTTGCTTTAAAAGTTTAAGCTGAATGTTTTAATTTTTGTTGATTGTAGACATTCGTCGATTATATTAAAACTTCAATAATTCGGGTTTGATTGATTATTGATTGATTAATTTATTGATTGACTGATCGACTAATGAATGCATATATTCTTTTCTTTTTCTTTGTAGGGGCGTGTTCAGTGTTCATAACTACCGTCATGTTCCTGTACATCGCAATTCTGCCACTGTTCGAAAGGTCGGCAACGTCTACGTCTTTCCATACTACAGTGCCATGAGGAGAAAGATACACCGCTGCGGCTACGGCTCCTACAGACTGGGCTGCTGTGCAGGATGGGTCAGGAACAGTGTTGCAGGAACATGCACCCGTAAGTACAGATACCTTGGTCTTGAGACTATCTTAGTAACGACAATGAAACCGGCGACAGACCGACAACGGACGAAAACAGACCGACAGCGGACCGACAACGAACCGACAAAGGACCGACAACAGACCGAGTAAAACATTACAGTTCTTCCTGTGGCTAAAACTTGGTCGGTTTGGAGTCGGTCTGGACTCGGTTTGACGGTATGACTCCTATAGACTCAGGAATATTAAAAAAAATCTTCACTCTCTGAGACTATTGTCGTGACAGACGTTCAAGGTGAAAGTGTTGGCTCAGTTAGTAACAGGAGTGTTGGCTCAGTTAGTAGAGCGTCCGCCTCACAACCGGGAGGTCGTGGGTTCAAACCCCGGCCGCGTCATACCAAAAGACGTTAAAAGATGGGAGTTGTTGCTACCTTGTTTGGCGTTCAACAATAAGGGATAGAGCAACGTCGATCTGGCGCTGCTCAGTGGCCGCCGGGCTCACGATCAATTGGGCAAAAAGAATTTCCGTTTCGGTTTAATAAAATTTGGAGTGGACTATTAGGCTATTATTATTATTATTATTATTATTATTATTTGTAGCGATATCAAAAGAGGGGCATGGACTTAATGTGTGATGTGATCTTCAGTTCACAATTTTTTTTTTATTCGCGATGCTATTTATCTAAAAGTCAACTGTCAATAACTTTGCTATTTATCAGTAGTATATACTTGTCAATACACGATGACACAATCTTGGCTTCCTCCACATCCATTGTTTATTGCAAGCCTTTTTTTATATAGTTATTAAACGTAGAAAATGTTGATAAAGGATACTATGACTTTTTAACACATCGGTGACATGTTCTTGGCTTCCTCTGCATCCCTTGTTTAAGATACGCCAGGAACTTCCTGGATAAACCATTCTTTATCGAGTCATTGAGAGTGGACAGAGGCTATTCGGGATGATAATTTTGTTGCATAAGTACTCTGTCAATGAATTTGGTACTTATCATCATTGGTGTAATTCATTCCATTGATTTAGTCTTCATGGTCTTTGAGAGTAGAAAACGTTTAGATAAAAACATTAAACATGCATGCAAGAAAGTTAGATGAGGGTTTTTGTGGCAAGATCTTAGCCAAGAAGTTTGCGCACTGTTTGTAGATGTCGTAAGGATTGAGACAAAGCCATATAGATTGAGCCGAGGACCTAAGAAACCTCGGAAAATTAAACAATTAAAGCGCGAATCTTAATTCAACTTCTTGAAAGGATTTTAGACAGCAATAATATTTAAAAAATGTTTTTGTCCCGTATTGGATGCATCAAGACAAACATGCTACTTCGTGAATTCTTTGATGCTATGTCATCTGCGGCAGAAAAGTTCTGAATAAATACCATTAAACATTACATTTTATCCTTCACCGTTTCTTGAGATGATTAATATAAGGTAACAAAAGGGTATACAATTCGATTCGAAGCTACCAAAATCGGGTATACTCGATATGCCAATCTCGTTTAAGTGTAGTGTCATTTCAACGGACCTGATCATGGAGAAAGTGGCCTACCCATTAACCCGTAATGAATCTCCGCAGTTGCTTCGTGAACGTGTATCTGATATTCATAGGGATCATTACCTTGCAGGCATGAGCTTGATTCTATACAAATCATGTCTGACACATTTGTTGATGTACTGCTTACAAGCTTCTATAAACCCACAAACTCCTCCTCGTCGTCGTCTCTATAGAAACAGGGTAAACTAATCTCTGTATCCCTGATGAATTCTGAGCTTCCTTATGCCTTGGTTTATATTCGCGGGCTTCCCTCTCATCGGCAGGTGTATCAAGTAACCTTTTGGATCGAATGTTTACGTAGAGTAAGGGATGCACCCATGGTGTATCTGCTATTCATCTACCCTTGCATTTCCGAATAACGGCTGTTTATGTAAGAAGAAGAGTGAAGAAGGGGGGATCCGAGAAGAAATCCGAGAGGATTGTTAGAGATGAGGGCCTCTTTGAACCTGTCACTTGTGATGATGAAAGTTATGCTGAGGAAATGAGGATTGAAAATATGAAGAAAAAAACTGTCATTATTGTCTCATATCCATTAAAATCAAGATGGTGTTTTGGGTTTTGTAGATTTCTTTTGTTCGTGCAGGGGTGTTGGGTGGGAGGTGGGAGGGGGTCTTCTCACTAAGATTTAGTTGTACAATATCAAGCTAGGGATAGATTAATATAATTATTGAATAAAGAGCGTATTTTGTCTTTAACAATATTCGAAGGATATCACAAATAATTGAAGGGAAGTCTCCTGCCAGGGTCCCATGGAGTCCGAGACAATTTCTTCTTAGCGGTTTTGTTCGTAATTATATTTTCTTTCTTAGTTCTGGTCTCTAGAGGTTAAGGCTATTATCGGAAATATCCACATACTTGAAACCTGACAGCGCTGATGACATTTATCAAGTCATGTCAGATTTTCTTATCTGTATGTACCTTCTCGTGGTATTAATGAAACTCTGAGGGGATAAAACATACGATAAAATTTATAAAGAGCCTCATACTTAAATATAGACTATGGATACGTCATGCATGCACTAAGAGGGGGAGGGGGAGGGGGGGGCACAAACAGCGTAACTATGCCTCCACCCTCTTTAGACCAAAAGGGCACAAATATTTATTTTTTATTTTGTTACGTTCTTTTTCTTTTTTACTATGTCAGATTAAACTCCCCCTTTCAAATATATACAAACTTACCCCCACCCCTTTCTAGAGTATTCTGGATACCCCATGAATATGATCACTGTATGAAGTACACAACGTCTGCAATTACGGGCGGCTAGACACGCCCACCTAACCCCATAATCTGATTTTCATTAATTAACTCGGTAGTCTTCTAAACACCCTCCAACCCCTTCGATGTTATGTATTGTACTAGCAGTCTGGGTTAATAATGCTAATAGAACGGTGTGGGTGTGTATGTGTGTTGTGTATGTGCGTGTGTATGGGGGGGGGGTGATGATTAGGACTGTGGGGTTTAAGAGCAATAGCTACCATCTCTGAATAGTGATATGAAGTCATACCTCTCCATGCCAATCAACTAGGGGAAATACACGCTGAGAACTTCCAAGGCGAATTCAATTATCTGTCCTTCAATTTCATCAATGAAGACGAATCACCCAACTAAGAAGGAAATTAGTCAAATCCTAGGAAAACGTCAAAAATACACTCGAGACAACCCCTTTCAAACAGACGGAGTTCTCCGCTATCATAATTCCTTATTCCTTGTTTGAGAGTAAGTAGAAACGGAAGCGGATGGTATCGTTAAGAAATCACTGTTGCTATAAACAATCAACAATTTTCATCTTTTGTGATTTTTATTTATAGTCGTAATTTACAACAAATCGTATCCCACTGTGACTAAATGGGGTGTCATTATGGAGAGTTCTTTGCTGAAACACAATTATGGGTAGCCTACGTGCCTCTTTCCCCAACAGCTCAATTATGTATTGATTTCTGGTCAAAGAAATTCTCCGTCCCTGTATTCGAATTAAATTTAATAGGGGTTGTTTTGAATATCTTTAGTCTATAAAGGAAGAGACTTGTTATCTTTTGCATCTCCATAATTAATTATAAGAAATAAGAATGAAGTTGTAGACAGTTGTGAAATTAGAAAATGTCCTACCTGTCCTGTACTCCCAAACTACCCTAAGCTGTAGACACCCTACTTCCTTGGATGAAGTAAAGATTTTGATTCTGTCAGTTTGATTTTCGTAATTACCTAAATCTCTCTTCCTATCTTGCTCGTTGTCGATTGGGTTTAGTAATTAGGAACTCATCAATTAAATAGAATGTTTAGCAGCTCAGACAAATATTTGTTAGTACTTGCAATTATCAATTTAATGGAAAGTCAACATTAATATTGCCTTCATTGGTGGGGAAAACCCATTTTGATAGCCACAACCTTCAACGACTTAACGTTCTCGTTTCCTTACAGTTACAAATTATTTCATTTTCTTGCTCGTATTAACGTAGAATTGATATGAATTTAAAACCAATTGTAGTTCTCTAATGCCATTTCACTAAGATTGTCAAAATGTTTTAATGTAAGTATGGTCTTTGTGACGAAATGACAACAAAGGGCTTTAAAAAAAAATCATAATAAACAGTTTAGGTCATTCATTTTGTCACATTTTAAATTATTGTCGTCATCTGGTTGTGTTCTAAACATTTAATTTCTCACTCCCATCCTATCTATCCCCACATGAACGTATTCGTGTTTGGCGTCATAATTATATTACATATTCAGTAGGTGTGACTTGTCGTGTATAGGTGATTATTACGAAATGAAATCTTCATCTTCTATCCCATCTCTCATCTACTCCTGATATTAACTCACCGCCCTTGGGGAGTGTTGTCCCATTAAATATGTGGTGTCGTCCTCCCAATACGAATCTAAACCCACCAACTGGCTCGCAAGCCATTCGCAAGCCATTAGTATGATCACGCCTGTTACGCACGTACAATTTTTGAGCTTGTAAATGATTGATGCGGAGGAGAGCCGACCGTCCGACCGACCGAGCGGCTACTAGCTCTGCTCGCTTCGCTAATTATTCACCCATCTCATATCAAAAAAGGGGAAAATGCTAATGATGGGGGTATTTAAGGTCTAAAATGGGTTTTTGTTTAAGGCGGGCATTGGCTTTAATGGAAGGAAAGCAGAGGCATGGGATTTTAGCGCATTCATTTCATTTTGATGGTGAAATCATATAGGCATTTTAATGCCAATGGTAATGCATCGTGTGGCGTTAATAACGCCATTTTATAGTATGACACAGAATCTGTTCATTCAATCCAACATCGATTTTGCACAAATGCCAACGATGATGTAGTATGAAGATCGATGAACTCACAATAATTTAACCAGTTACATATTTAGGTTACTGTTAATAACATGATGTTTGGTTGCGAAGATGGAAATTAAAACCTGACCTGAATAGTTACTTCAATAATTTCAAGAGTCAAAATAAGTGTTGTGCTATGAGTACCCCCGTCAACAAAAGGGATACTAGTTTCCAACCAACTGTTGTTTACCTGCCACTGACTTCGCTCTCCCTTTAATATCCGATTTCGGATGATGCAAGCCAGAGTGTAATCATAATCGAGTCCTTGCGTTTAGCGAGGGCTGCCTCTTCGCTAGAATCGTGTGGGTGATTTATCTAAATACACGTGAGGAAGTTAATATTGATCCTTTACATCTCATAAACATGCCTAAATATCTGTCTTCAGTTCATTATCTTTTCCTGGACAACAGTTAAGAGTTTAGATTTTGAAATTTATTTTGATATTACTCACTTGTATATACAGAATATACTTTTAATTACATTTTTTTCTGCCATTTTGTTTTGTATTATTTGTTTGGAATATGCATCCTCATCTTTCGAGTGCCCTTTTCATGATTAACATTTTACATTAGAAACCACTTCCGTCGTAATAAATTGAAAGTCAAAACGACTTCACTCAGAATTACATTTTATGACAAGCTTCCTCGATGAGGTACTTCAATTACAGTTTGAAGAATTTTGTTATTTAATTATTCTCCCTAGCAGACGATACCTGTCTCGTACCAAGCTTTGTTGTCATGGAAACCGAGGGTCCTTAAAACCTAGCTTATCTTGCACCGAATACATGTTGATCACAAAGTAACCTTTAGTTGTACAGAATAATTTGAACTGCTCCATACCAGAGGGCCTAATGCAAGGCGTGTTTTTCTCTAGGCAGCTAGATGTAGCATCAGTTAGTTTTTTCTTTTGAAAAAAAAACATGAGTTGGTATATATCTTCAGCGAGAGCATGAATAGACACACGATATTATATATTTGTGTACCTTGAACTAATGGTAGGTCTACTTGGGAGTTGAGCATCCCATAACGTGGTTTTTTAGCCGTATCAATTAAGGAGGACCGTATATGAATATTTAATATAAACAGATTGATAGAAAATATTGAATGGATTCGCTTAAAAGGATTGATGGTCTTTTACACATCCCCGGTTATAACTTCTTCTACAGACCTGTACCGTTGTAGTTCAATTGAATATAATATAATTTAGAAAAATGACGTACGTCGTCATCAAAACTTTCTTAATAAACCGGTTTTCCTCATCTATCTGTGTGCAAAGTCGAGCAAGGATTTCAGATTGGTTTACAAAAGCAAACTGTACGTGATGATTGATTCCTCGATTCCAGGACACCCCCCAAATGCGACTCGATCCTACGATCAGCTATACATGCCTCGTTTATGCTATTGTGTGCCAATGATGATACTAGGTTTCCCGATGGCTAGACAAGTTAACATAGGCCACACAGCTAGAGTATGTAACCAGAAATACCCATAACATGAAACGACAGCCCGGAGAACCACATAGTAGAATAGGAGCATATGATATCCCTTCCATTCGGGAACACAACTGTTACTGAATCTTGGAGGCAGTGCTTTGAAAAATGGTTATCTTTTTCTTTTCTTCATATTGGTGAGATAAACTTTTTATTTAATGTGCGCTTGTCAATTTTGTTCATCCATGTTCCCGCGAGCTCTTTATGCCTCCTTCACGATTAGACCCTAATTGATTATCATCGACTGAGATGATTACTATCTGTTCGTGATTTTTCGACTGTTTATACTCTTTATTCACGTACATCTATAGTGGTGGGTTTCCCAAAAGGACCCCTATGATATTTGTAGTGCTCTTTCCGTCATTTTCTTTTTTGGATTTTTTAGAATCGTTAGGTCCATTTTTTATTCTTTCGCGATGCTACATTACGCTATGTCACAAGCTCTTCGATCTTGTCTATCTCCCACGCGATACGTGGGTTATCAAAGTCATGATAGTTATAAATCTTGTGTTGTACTAAGTCTGGAGTGGGTTAACTAATCTTAACAAAGACATGAATTTACTAAGAGGAGCAGGAGAGTACAGCTCGCCTAGTTTCTCCTTGGTAAAACACTACGAGAGTAGGACAAAATCCACTTCATCTGCGAGTAAGCTAGAGGTTCAAAGCTCGCATTTTATCTTGATGAAATACTGCTAAAATGTGCGAGTAGCAAGTTATAAACTTCACTCCTATATTCCAAGTTCATTTTATGTTACACTCTCTATGGTTTCTGAAAATGTTTCTCAACCCACCAATAACAAATTCAATTTCTAAACTAGACTTGAATTCGTCACTTAGACGAATTAGTTGATACGTATTCTAATGTACATAATGAAGAAAAACATTTTCACGATTTCATCTTATTTTATGCAATGCTCCTCCAGTCATGTGCAATCTAAATGTCAAGTTTTAGCTTCGGAGCACAAATCATTATGGATAATATGGAATACAGATTAAACCAATATGACCTATTTCATCTTTCGGTGTGAAGATGTGGGATATGTGTTCAAGGAGTGCCAATTTTTTACACCTAAAGAGATCATGCCTTTCGCACCAAACTCCATCCATGTGTTACAATTCATTCACCTATTGCATCCCTGTTTACTTTCGACTATGAAGCATTGTTATTGAACATTAACATTTTACCAGTCAGGAAACACCGTGGGTTGAAATGGATAAAGACCACAAAGCCATGTTATGATTTTTCCTGTTGGCTCTAACATTATCAAAACCCAGTTTAGATACAGATTTCCTCTATAATTTCAGCAGAAGCAAAGAATTTTAACACATTTATACAAACAGAAGCAACAAATATCTGGCAGATCACGCACATCTCTTATCCACGTATTCGATGGAGTGCCATTTGAATGTGGTTAATATTTCTGACATTGCCTGTGAAGTTGTGTGGATGGAGTCCAAATATAGCAGGTGCCTTGAATTGGTTAGCTAGAAATGTGGCCGTGATTTGAACGGAGTGGTGAAATATTTCACCGACCTTGAACTCCTCCATGTGTCCGCCTTGAACTTGGTGTGCAATCAGAGATATTCATCATTTCACTGCCATTCATCTAAACATAATTTAACTGCCACATTTGTGTTTCACTTCTTGCCGTCCGTGCAAACTCAACGGCGAGGTTGTGTAAGCTTCGTGCATGGTGTGTGATTTATAAGAAAAAACATGTGCATGTCCAATTACACTTGGGATATCTATAATTAATGAAATTTTTTGATTTTATTAAAAAATATAAACAAACAATAGTCTTCCCATCCTTATTATCAACTTCTGTATAGACTAGAATTACATTCCCCCATAAATCATATCTGTCTTCGCTGATCTGATTAAAAAAGATATCTCCAAACATTCTTTTGAAGATAAATGTGGACTCTCTTGTCATGTCAAAAATTAAAATGACTGCACTGTGTGACAGATGGGCAACGACCCAACCAACCCATAATTTGAACATTTGTTACAGTTGTCTTCCTATTGTTTTCAGTATGATTTATTATAGAAACATTGAAGATTAAAAGATGGAAACCGACAAAAGGAAATCACATCTATCATATTCTTTACTAAATTACTACCACAATAAGATTGATTTCAACCTCCATTTCATCCTCGTCTTTTCCACATCCGACTTTTGGCTTGTACTTTCTGTACCACAACAATAGGCAGTTGACAAATTGATAGCCTTGACGGAAGATATGGTTGGTAGCTTTGTTATAATGAGATCTCATTTTCACCATCGTGGTTGTTTGATTATCCTGTTTCCGAACGGACCAAGTCATGAATTGGCCACAGAGGTTAACAATTTTCGAAGTAAACATTCTTTAGATCACGTTTATGTTTTTATTGGTAGATTTTGGTAGATTTTTATAGTCACGTTGTGACGATTATTCTAAAATGTATCTTCTGTAATTGAGCAATGTCTCTTTAAAACACGAGAGGAGTTGATTGCTAAATTTCTAAGACACAACGTTGTTATCCCAATCAATCAATTAACGTGTATCAAATTATTCTCAGTATCTTAATAGTGATGTAAATCATGAAATTATAGCATTCATTTGATCAGCTTCCGACTTCTTTAAGTCCAACTGGGAGAAAAACGAAGATCGGAAACTAAAATGAGGTCAGCACGACATGGTATTACCGCTTTAATTACGCTTTGCAAATCTTTAAAGTGAAATCAAACCCTCATTCAACCCCATGCAGATTAAATGCCTATATCAGTTCACGATTATACTTTCCACAACTGATTTATCAAAATATGACTTGTAGATGTATTCAAATCTCCAGGTGATTATATAATTTTCAAACTGTGTTTATGTGTATATATAAGCCGGTCCGAAAAACTGACGCTTTTACATTAGGTTTTCTCTATTTCATTTCCATTTTTGTATTTTGTTGTTGGAGCTTCGCCAATTATTATAACTAGTATAAGTAGTATTCTATCTTTATGCATTATCTGGTTAAATTAGTTTATCTGTATCGTTAAGATTAGCTCGGATTGGTTGATAATGGTTTATTCTAATTAAGGAATTAAATCTCGAAATTAAATTCAATTGTATTTTCTCTTGAAATCGGTGCCGATTCAAATCGTATTTCTTTCGAACGATATAAATAAAATGATATCAATGGAAGTGGAGGTTCCTGTCCGAAAATAGACGCGTTTACAAACTAGCATGGGACGAAAGAACACATGCACTGTTCTCAAATCAATTTTTAATTCAGCACTGACGTACTATGTAGACCGATTCCGCCCACGTAACATACGGTTGGTATATATTGCACCAAATAAGACGAGAGATTAGACTCTTAATCTAGATTCTAAATTCGGAAACTTCTCTTGATAAATCTTCAGACAGCAGGTCTGCGTTGTTTTTGTTTTTTGTTGGACACAAAAGTCCTGTTTACGGCTTGTTTTGCAAATGACGAAATGCAGTGGCAATTAATAGCACGTTTATTATTAGATACAAAGTAGCAATGAATAATAGATGCTGTGTAAGAATACCAATGTTATAATTGAAGCTTTCTTTAAGGGATCTAACATTGAAATTGGAACATTTACCTCAGACTTAACATTATGTCTGGCGTAAGGAAAGTTAATTAAAGAATGCTCTTATTGTATGATATCCATCTTCTTGATATATTATTAATTTGATCACTGTTTTAGTGATTATTGATTTAGGGATTCGTGATATATGTTATTTACTTTACTCCTATTTATCAATATACTGTCAATGAGATAAACGTTATGTCAGTGGCATACAAATCTTTACGTATACATTCATCAATGGAAACCTATTTACAGTGATATGGCATTACCGTGCAGTCGCTGTCGTATCACCGACGAAGTGAACATTTATTTGCTGTCAAGCGTCTCAGCTCCAGCGGAAATTTAAAATAGGGGGTGTTCCGAGAAATCAAGATAGCATTCGTGACGTTAAAGCGGTGATGATTTCTTCCAATATTGGCTCAGTCTTTGACGTCATAAGCTCATCCTCTCACTGTCCTGTCACACGTACACCATACATGCGTACTGTCTTGGACTCGTGTAACAGTTTGGGTTTCTTTAAAGAAGATGACGATTTGTGTAATGTAAAGACACTATATTGTGCTACACATGTATTTGTCTATGACCCTGAGTGTGTCATTCTTTCTTTATTTCATCTGGTTTTCTGTGTCTTCTTGTGTGACTTAATCTCTCTCTCTTTCGATATCACTCATAAATGAAATGAAATCATAATATTATGTCGCTTCCAGCTATGAAGCCGACATCTTTAAATACGTCAAAGAATTCCATTTGACAATCTAAATGATTCAATTCATGTCAATTCGAAATGCAGAAAGAGGACGCATGTCGAACTTTTCATTCTTATTTTTCTCAATAAAACAAATAAACTCATGTTTTATTGAACTGATAAAGCCTATGAATGTTTCATTAAGGTTCATACTGCATGGATGTACATGTTGTTTCGGTACCACTCTGTGCCGGGAAATATGTCATTCGAAGTAACAGGTGCCGTCTTGTCATCATATCCCAACCAAATATTAATATATATATTTTTCAAAAGCCTAGACAGAATCTGAATGTAATTGAGTGCAGCCCACACGCATGCATTGTATGACGATTTAGGTTAGATTACAGGTTAAAGATTTAAAAATTATTAGGCTCGTGTGCCGTTCAGCATGTTGAATATATGGTTCTTTTTTTTATAACTCCCATGGCTATAATATTTACTTTGTGAAAACGAAGTTTTGGGAAAGCAAACTTCTCCGGTCATTGGTGGCAATGTTGAAATCCAACATCGACAAATGATATTTATTTCTTCATTCATCTCTGTACTTGGCAAAGATTTTACTCATGTTACAAATAAATCATGGACATTGGACAGTAATGAGGTTTTTTGAATCCGTCACGGATTCTGAAGATTTTAAAATCCCGAAGAAATTCGCCCCTAATCACACTTCATGCCTAATGGAAAACGGATCGAAGAGGATGTTTGTGAAGCCGCTAAATGACATTACGTGTATAATCATTCCAGGCTGGTAACAAACACCCAAACCAGATTTAGCTTTGGGTTTCCATCGAGAACTTGGAAATGACTATTTACTTGGTTAAAATGAATGTAGTTAAAAGTATCATCTGAAATGTGTTGAAGTTCTAAATGTTGCAATTGATTATCACCCATTGCATGTTTACTTCCCTCTTCATATTTAATTATTCACTGTATTTACTCACTGTCTATAAACCAGTAAGAAATCTTCGATCGTGTAAACAACAACAAAAATAAAAATATTTGTGTTCCTCCTCTTTTGACAAACACATAATGTTATGGAATAGCCTCCCAGACTCACTTAGAAACATCGACACAATAAGTTCACCCTGAAAACATATTTATTTCAATTGTTGTAAAGAAGAAAAAGCTTTTTGCTATTAATTTTGAAAATACTGTACATGTCCTCACGATTCCGAGATTGATGAGGAGGTCTTGTTTGTTACCATAGAGACGGGTAGTTTACAGGCACAAACCTAGTCAGTCCTTGTGCGTAACAGTTTCTGTACTGGGAATCGACGCTGGCAGCATACTACATTATTATGCTCTGTACTTTACCCTGACCAAGAAGTTACTGACAGAGCTAGGCTCTGCTCAAGGCTTTTAGGAATTATGGTAAAGTGTCAAATTAAAGTCTGCGCTTGCAGACTAGATGGCGGATTGAATGTGATTTTTCCCTGCTTTCTTATGGGTCTTCTCCCGCCTCCGTAGTTTCGCTAGACTCGTCACACCTTCTGAATTCACCCACCTGTTGGTTGGTGTCATCTCTAGTAAGAAAGATACCGGGAGGATTCCCTTGTGGGGGCCTCGGACCCTCAGTGTGCGGAGACTACTTGAAGATGTCAGCACTACGTGCTATCGGTGACATACATACACAGACAGTTTCATGAATGTTCATGTTTTCTGATCTCGATCCCTTGCCTCAAGGGTCCTATAAAGATGCTATCATAATTTTTCCTGTCATGTCTGAAATAATGCACTGACTACGATTTTCATCACCCTTTGTCTTTTCTCTTGCTGAGACATGAGTATGGTTATAATATATTTTGTATCTTTCGCCCGAGGAACTAAAAGAGAACATCTTATAACACATTATTCTTATTTACCCAAGGCGATGGGAATGTGAACTGAATTTTCAATACAAATTGTACAGTTTCAATCGCTATAATAGAAATAATTAGATATGAAAGTCTGTTAGTGTGTGCTTTTGTTTCAGCGAAACAAGCGTTCCCGTTTCGAGATGATCAAAGGCACTCCCTTGGCGGCTATATACGTGCACCAAGGTGACGTCCTGTCTCTATTGGACTAGACAGCCGAACTCGATAAAAAGCATTTTGAGAGTCGAGAGACCTAAAACTATTTCAGATATCCATGTGTGGGTGTGGGTGTAAGAATGCATGTGCGTGTGTGTGTATATGTGCTTGTGTGTGTGCGTGTACTACCCAATTATCGCTGTATGATCACTATACAAGAGAACACTGAATTATGATTTTCATAGACACTGCCTGTCAGGTTAATTCAAGCAATACATTCCACTTTAGAAAGGCCCTACGATGATTATTTGCCATTCAGAAAATAATTTCGCAGAGTTTCAGTTGGGTTCTATCCTGTCCATTGATTCTGAACAGATCATTTCCAATCAGCAACATTTAGAAACGGTATAGATAAAGTAAACAAACAAACTCGTTAACTTATTGGTCGTTTCCGTTGGATTTCTTGCACAACCAATAATTTCATTTGTTCATTCGTATAGGTCCGTCCTTGGTCGAAGTAACAGAGAAATCATACAACTTTAAAGACCATAAACGAACCGTATTTAACTCCTTGCAAAGTCGGAAGCCATTTCCCTTTTTTTTATCAAAAGGACTTATAAAAGGCCACTAAATGGTCAACTTTTGGACAACATATCGGTCAGTGTTTAGGACCGAATGAACAGAGACTGACCACACGTCGCCAGCCAGGCATCACTTGACAATAAATATTATAGTCCCGTATAATATATTTTCTTGTCTGACCGTTGCTGCATGAACAGATATGATTGTGATAGCTACAAAGGTGGCCAAACAATGTAAAGATCAGAGTGATAGCAAGCTGAATCAACTGTAACCCACCACTTTGGTGTAAAGACCTGGTTTTCCAGAAAAGTTTACATGCTTGGTTGATGGTGGTCATGCCAAAGAGCTCCTTGGTCATGCAAAGTGACTTTTAGCTCCTTTTTGTGCCCCTCAGTCTTCTACAATAGACAGGTCTTAAATATTTCAAATATTTCATTTTGACTTCTTCTAATGAAGTCGCAGAAGGATTGAATGGATGAATACTCCTCTTCGTGCAAGATGAATAGAGATTGAAGTAAATGGTGAAAATAAATGAAAAAGGGGTCAGTGTTTTCTTTCGTTTAGCAAATACAAACATTGGGTGAATATGTTTTTAATGAACTTTTAGTAAAACTGTATTCTGAAGGAACAACATTTCTCGGAATAGGAGGGTTATTGGCACAATACCTTTAATACAATTTCATTGTTCATGAACCGACTTTAGAAACCCGTACCCAGGGGGAAAATAATTATGACTAAAGTGGTATAAGTGATATAAGCTGGACCGGAAACACATCTCTCATACATAAAATATTAAGTTGTTATTGAGATAAGTGATGGAGTTGTTTGGTAAAATGGATTTATGTCGTGATTGAAATTGACACAAAATGCCAATAGGTTTGACCTGAAATATGCATTTCAACTTCTCAACTGATTGGGAACATATGCAAGCGACTGCGGCTTTTTAGGATTCCAGGGTGGTAGGTGTACGGTAGAGGCAGGATTTTTGTAACAATGGCAGAAAAGGGCAAAGAGGTGATGAACGTGAGAGACAATATTTAGGCCTATGTACTAATTTGGAGAGTTAGAAATAGTGAAAATACATTAAATATGCACATAAATTACCTTATGAGAAACATATGCATATCAAATGATATATAAATATAAATAATAAACATGATAAATAAAAAAATAAGTATGTAACTGACATTTTGTTCCATGAATGTTGCCGAGATAAAAATCTCGACAAACTACATGTAGGTCCCCCCCCCTTTTTTGTTTTTGTTTGACTCTTTAAGGTATTTACGAAAAAACTTAAACGGTCATGTTATTAATCAAATTGTTTGGTGGTTGATATCGGGGAAAATGTTACATTTATTTTTATCTCATGAAACATTTCTAGTTCATGAGATTAAAAAGCAACATTTTACCTGGGTGGTCTCATCATTCCTCAACTGTTTATGCGTTGTCATCAAAACATGTTTTCATGTATTTCATAACGTTGTACTATAGAAGATAACGCATTCCACGTGATTATTGCATTACATTTGATCTATATTTGTTTTTATCTCTAGCTCTAATTACAACCTATATCATTTTATTTTCTTCCTTCAACAGCAATCTGTGAATCGGGTTGTGTACATGGAACCTGCGTTGCACCAAACCAGTGCCGTTGCGAACCGGGATATACAGGTGCAAATTGTAACGCAGGTAAGAACTCAACCAAGAACTATCACCCATCTCTGGACAAATTGGCTTCCATTGCATTATTTCGTTAACAGATTTTGAAACAATAGCTCAGTTGCAGTTAATCGAAAGTTATATAAACTCCCATCGTTTTGCTACTTGGAAGAGGTCTATAAGATAAATAAGAAAATCGTATTTGAGGTAGCCATAATTACAAAACGGGCCTCGTTTATTTTGGTAGAAAATGTCAGGGTCTTGTTTTGGGGTCTTTGATACGATATAGCTGGAATCTTAAGCATATTTTGCTACTATGAATACAAAATTGTGGGTGACTTCACCATAATCTCATAACGTATGCATGACGTTGGATTTCCACCTCCTTACACTACAGAACACTAATCATAGCTGTCTTCCATTATAGCTTTTTGCAAAGTAAACAATGAGTAATCCCAATGGCAGATCCAGGTATGATGACAGCGTGGGTAATTATCAATTACACTCACACAACCCATGATGGAACCGCCGAAGGTACATTGCATCACTGCATTTTATGTGATGTGGCGCCACTGAATGTGCGCATATTGTGTATACTAGAAATGACAATTTTCAGTGTCGCACTGGACGTTTTGTGCAATATACTTAGTGGGAGTATACCACTCGACGTCGATAAGAATAATTCCGCTTCGATCGAGACACATCCAGAGCACCATTAGGAAATTAGGCTCGATTTTGATAGGGTAATTAACGTAATGGTCTGCTAAAACCGGGGTTATCGTAGGGAAAGCGTACCTGGTAGAGAGACTTTCGTCGCCCTTTTTTGTGAAGAGAATGGTCCTGTGTTTTTATGAAAAAACTGAAAACTATGGCCAGTGATGATATTTTCTACTATAACTTACCGATTTACATTTTATTCGTGAATAAATTAACTCAATCTTGTCAAATGGAATCAACAATATTCGACTGATTTTGTTTGCATTTATTATTAAGTGAATGTGTATCTTTGGCTACTTCATGACTTGTGTGTCATCATATTCAGCCGAACAATTTCCAATATGTGTTCAGTGCTTTAGGCCTATAGCCAAATCTCTAGATCCAATATGCGTAAAGCGAACAGAAAATACAATGATTTACTTTGAGTGGTGAAAATAAATGATATCTGTATATGAAACCATTATAAGTTCAATCTATTCAGATTCAATTTAGATTAATAAAAATAATGATATCTGTAATAGGGCACTTTTTCAAGTTCTGACATTCTTGACCAGGCAGAATGTCTCCGACAAATATTATAAAGTATAATAGAAGTACTTGTCTTTCTCTCAGACATTCATAATAACCAAATAAGGGATACATAGGTTCTGTCATATACTACGCATAACAGAATACTCATTATGCCTTCTCAACCTGAAAGACCCGCCCACTTTAACAATCTTTATGGGGGACGGTGTGGAGACTGCGGGAAGCTAATTGGTCGAAAGAAGCGCACAGTTTGAAAAATCACCTGCAAAAATAGAGAGGGAAAGAAGGATATGGGTTGCTGATAGGGATTAATAAACATCATCCTATAAATATTCCTTTTTGAATCAAGGAGATGATTTTCTTTTGAAAGAACATGATTGTCTATTATTTGCTTATGATTGTCATGGAAGGCGCAGTGTTTGTTTTTCCTACTGTGCGAGTAAATGAAGTATGAGCATGAGCCGTTTAAAGACGAATAAGAACATTAGTCAAGCTTGTTTGGCGAGCGTAAAGCTTATCACGATCTTAGATGATACCGGCCTCGAACTTTGAAGGAATGTGCTATTTTCATAGTCAGTAGTAACTGACCGTGAACTTGAAAGCGAAATAAGATATCAATCAAAGAATATTAAAGTCACGATTCGTGATTTATTTCATTTACTTCTGCATTCCAGCTTGTTTCTCATGCATAATTAATCTTTAAAAATCAAAACTGTTATTTAACTCATGATATCTGTCTATTCCGTGTCGAAATGACCCATATTCGGTCAAAAGAATGCATTTGACATAAAGTGTTGCACCCCTCTGAGTAACTTTGATGGCACTTAATCTCATTTGATACCTTGGTTTACCCCTAACCATGACCCAACAGTTGTCCTCTCAAACCAACACACAGCATGTTTGTTTAAATAGCATATGCTCAATTGCAATGAGGGTGGGCTGTTTCGATATAAGAGGGATGTGTGTCTTTAAAAATTACTACACCGATTGCTTGTGGAGCTGTTGATTGGTTATGAAATTCACAGCTTTAATAATAAGACATCACAAAAAAAATGCTGAAACTGGAGTTATTTCTCCGAACGCTATTGGTGTTCGTCCTTGTTTTTTAAGGGAAACATTGACCTTATCATCATTTCATCTCGTCACCTGTCGGTTGAGACAGGAGCTGACCCTATCACCATACCAATTTGTTCTTCAGATCATAAGTATAAGTATAAAAGCCGTTATACGCTCCACACAGTATAAGCATTTCCTATTTCAGGGGACATCACAATTATAATAAGGCAATGTTTTAAAATGTCAAAGAGTATAATTATAAAATGGGTAGAAAAAAATTGGCAAATATCGTTTTCAGTTTTTGTACCACATTTGAAAACAGTTACATACATGTAATTATTCTTTTATTCCCTGTTTTGGTTGTCATGTCCACGTAATTATCAGCCTTTGTCGATTGAATCAATAAATTATATGTAGAAAAGATTCATTTATTTACATGTAGATCTGTTAACCTGTAACTTTCTTTCATCCTTACAACAGATCTAAACGAGTGTGGTCTGGAGCCTCGGCCGTGCAATCACAGATGTATTAACACCATGGGTAGTTTTAGATGCCACTGTGAAGAAAGTTATCTTCTAGAAGAAGACGGAAAGACATGTATACGTAAGTACTCCAAACGTTTCACCCACGCCTTGTTCTCCCGGGTCTAAACATGCTAAATATAATCATATTCCCGTTCTTCGAGATTTTAAATTCATGTTTTTAACAAACTTGACGCTAGACCTTCCATGGTAACGAACATGATTCGCAGGGTGCTGAACACGCCAAAGGCGTGACAAAGAAAAGGATAATCAAGTGTTTCGACAGAGGTCTGCATCTAGCTAGCCTAAACCTGACCTAATTTCAGTGACACCTTACTTTGTATAATTTTGTAAACAAAATCCTAGTCCTGCTACACTGTGTCAGTCCCTTTTCTACTGAAAATGGTAAATAGACCTCAAGTTTGAAATACTGATAATCAGCCCTCCAACCAAACAGGACTGTGTATAGTCCTATGGCGCCTTAAAGCCAATTTCACACTTAATCTGGATTATACTTGGATAAAAGCGGTGTATTATCAGAATACAAGAGTGTGGCCCGTGTATGCCTTATTTGTATCTTTCATCACAAGATGAATGTCTTGGGATCGTCTTGGTAGCTCTTTGTACGTGATCGAAGCGTAAACGTTCGATTGATGAATAAGATTTTCCATGGAATGCCACAGTGATTCCCCTTAAACCAACCGGCGAGACATGGAGATGATCTCAAGATTAAGTAGCTACATACTATGTTCCTCGAATACGTAGTGATACCCTTGGGGTTAACACTTGTAGTGATCCTCAATGTGAATCCATCCTTTAATCATCCAGCTTGAGGAGAGAGAGAGAGAGAGAGAGAGAGAGAGAGAGAGAGAGAGAGAGAGAAAGGGAAAGGGAAAGGGAGAGAGTGAGAGAGAGAGAGAGAGAGAGAGAGATGTGTATTCGGGACGTGCTTGAAAATGGCTGGCATCCAGGGGCTCACAGAAACATGTAAACAATCTACTATTTATGAACGCATCGTTTCAATGTATTTTAAAGACAATTTGGAGGATTAAAGGATGGATATAGGCGTTATGAAAAGGGTACTTCCCAGAAGAAGTGTGTTATATTGGTTTCTTTTTGTCTCTTTGATCTCTTTCATTCAAAGTAGCAAGGGAGGGATTATACCGTCGAAGGCGCTGGGCGTCGATAATGGTGATCCACAGATATTTGTATGACTTCTTAAAAGACTATTCAAAATATATAAGTCTTATTAGTACCTCTGGCATTCCACTCCCCCTTGGGCAGAAATAAGGATCCGATGCAATCTCTCTCCCTAAACTCTTTTTGAAGCCTTTTCCTTCGACTTCATTATCTCCCTTTATTATGTATACACTACTTACTTATACCCTTCCCAGTCACTAAATGACGCCCACATCCTTCTCCCTTCTTATGCAGCTGTCTGTTTTCTCTGTCTTTTTGCTTACTCCGTTGTACATTCTCCTGTTCTTAATGTTATTGTTGTTTTTGTTTTTAATTTAATGCCATATGATTTTTTTTTCGAGTCTTGCTTATGTAAACTGTATATTTTCTTTTCACTGTGAATTCTATTTTATATGACGGAAATAAAAACGAAACGAAACGAAACACATTCCTTCCTAACGTCAGAAATACATGTAACGGAGCCGGAATGTAACTTTTAAAAAACAAGCAATGTCACTCCTTCCCTCCGATCATCACATCCTTCAAACATCTTCCATCACTCCCGCTTATGATTGATGATTACGTTTTTACACATATATTTCTGTGTTGTGCAGGCATGTCAAAAGAAAAGACGAAACACTTCACTTCAACGACATCAGTTAAACATTTTCTTCCCCCTCCAATCATCACATCTTTAAAAAGAATCACAATGATAACGTATCAAAATGATCAATCTTTTCCAAATCATTGGCATACGTGCCAGTAAATGTCACCAAAATTGTGACATGCTTTCAACCAATGGAATTGAAGAAAAAAAATTCCAAGCAGAGAAAAGAGAGAAGGCGCCTGGGTACTTGTTTAGAATCAAAACAGATTTCGGGCAATTGATGGTGATGCTCCTTTCCGCCTTTGTGTAAACTGTCAATTGTGAATATGCTTCTTGACTTTTTGAGAAAGAAAAAAACATGCTTCAAGAAAGATACCTCATCACCATTTGAGGGTGAAAATAAATGTAGAATGAATTTTGATTCATTTCATGGTTTCGTTTCACTTAGTCAGGGGAAAAAAAAAGAAGCAAATTTCTAAGTTATAACTTATTATTATCTTTCAAATACCGTTGGAATTTATCCTTTTTGTTGGCCCGCAAATGGGACATAGGCTGCATATTTGTTTTCTTATAAAAATGAACAATTTGCACCTGACGATTTAGAGGAAAGAAGAACCTGACAGTGGTGTACATAATACGCATCGAAGACCAACCATGTGTCATATGACAGATGTGCCAAGTATCATTAAACCCAAAGGGAAGGGCATGTGTTTTAGAAAGCATTTTCAGGAATATGATCCGAGATCTCTTTCAGGTTAAAACCCTTAAAGGTAATACAAAGTTTTGGTATGGGGTCATGAATTTGGTTCAAATGAATATATTGGAAGCATATACGATCCTACAATATTCAGTGATCGTTGCCCTTACAAATGTCGCGGTCAAAATCGACTCTAAAGTTATGAAATTGTAAATAATAAACATTTTATGTTGAATAGCTCCCTCTCAAGGTCAAGATATTAATTACGCTATAAAACAATGCTTATTGACTAAAATCGACCGATTAGCTATTGTCGTTCGGAAATTATATACCACAACTACATACTCTGAGATTTTCATGGTCGCAGCTACCATTGTACGGCCGTAGGAGCTATTTGAAATATATCAAAATTTACCGGGAGCACCGGTAAATCTTTATATTCAATTTTTCTCGAAAGCAGAAGTGTTTTAAGGGCTAACATTTCTGGTGTTTTTAATACATCCACAGGGGCATCCAAATATATCAAAATTGTAAAGAATCACTATCCATCCATTTTTCAAAATTTCCCAAAACTTTGTAATACCTTTAACTGTGTGTTCTACCCACTTGTGAGCATCTTTCATCCCTTGATAGGTTCTGAATCACACAGTAGGGGTATTTTCCTAGGGAAGTGATTCAAAATCGGTAGTAGGAAGTGCCTCGTTTGAGTTCATGTGCTTCTGTTAAAAAATGGGGCCTGCATTATTTGGGACGTGTTGAACAAGAGTATACCATAAAAGTATACAAGGAAAGGTGCAAATGAAGGACGAACCTCCCGGAAGCCTGATGACACTGTCTTTACTCCTCTTCTTTCTCTTCCTCCTTCTCTTCTTTCTCTTCCTCCTTCTCTTCTTTCTTCTCTTCTTTCTCTTCCTCCTTCTCTTCTTTCTCTTCCGTCTCTCTTTCTATTTTTCTCCTTCCCGTATCCCCTTTTCTTTCTCTTTCTCTTATTGTTTCTCTTTCTCCTATCTCCCTCCCCCTCTCTCTCTCTACTTCTTCTTCCCTCCCTCTCTATTTCTCTCTCTCTCTCTCTCTCTCTATTTCTCTTTCTCTATTTCTCTTTCTTTCTCCCATCTCTCTCTCTCTACTACATAATCTCCTTTTCTTTTTGTAAGTCGTAACCGTCTCTCGCTTCATTTCCCCCTCTCTTTCTCTCACCCATCCCTTTCCCTACTGATTTAATAGCTGATTAATTCTTTTTACACAAGTCGCTTTTCTGATCTCTTTTCCATAGAAAGAAGTTTACAATTCTATTATTGGTATCATTAGAGATCGAAAGTACCACAATTTTATATAAACATGGCAAATTCCATAGACGTGATGTATTTTTGTGTAATGTATGCGCCTACTGCCTGGGTGGGTAATTGCACATAATTATGAGCAATCCTCGTTTGAGTATGGCAGCAATTAAGTGACCTTGTTTTTATCATTCAAACATGTCATAATGTTTCCTCAATCTCTCCTCGGTATTTCAATTCTTAAACTATTTTAATCTTACCTTTATAACCGTAAAACTCAACAAATACAATATGTTTCAATATATTTGTTCAAGAGTCGGAAGGAATTTTCAGCAACAATTGGTCGTTATATACTCGATTGACCCCCAGGCTATGATTACTTCAAAATACATCCTCTAATGGTCACTGTCCCAATTTCGGTCACAAACGACAGCTCTCTTTTCTTATCATCGAAATAAAGTCGTTGAGGCGAAATTATAATCTGTTTTTCGTCTTTGCGACAAATGAAGTGTTTTTCTAATAATTTCCCAGACATTCCAACAAACTTCACTTCACCGAGGTGGCACTAAAACCTATAGTTGTCGACCATTCGCGCTTCTCTATACCCACCAGGCGTTGCGGATTGTTGAGGGAATAACTATTTTGATGAAGAAGGATAATGAAATTAATTAAATGGAAGATTGATCGATTATTGACCTTTTAGAAGCCTATACCCCATACCATGACGGGAACTTTCGGTGATTCTTTACTACAGACCTGTGAACTATACAATGCTTGGTTAATATTGCATATAAGAAGGACAGTGTGTAAACAACTAAAGAAATCGTAAACAATTATTATTTTAATCCCGACCAATAGTCATTCATTGCATTCGAACAATTCACCCTTAGATATGATTTTGGGTTTATGAGTGTGGAATAACAATTTACTAGTCTCAGAATAAAAACATTTTCCATTTAAAATGAATTAGATAACATGACGCCATTAACGTGATTTATTCTTCGTTTGAATATATCTAAGTAAGATGTAAAAAAACCCACCTGTATTAGTTAAACCTAAGCATCCTCTGAAGGACCATATCGCATTTCACCTCACCTCCCTAATCCATATTATTCCGTAACAATCTTACATCTTCTTATCTTATCCTGACCACCCCTCGTACAGCTATGATTGCTAACTCTATATTTACTCCACCCTCTCTTCCTTTTCTTTAGGTGATAGCCGATGCTACCCGGGTAGATGTGCGTATGGATGCAGAAAGAACGGATTCCGCCTGGAGTGTATCTGTCCAGCAGGTTTAAGAATCGCCCAAGACGGTTACCACTGTTTAGGTAAGTTCATTTAAGCCGTCCTCATTGGGTGGCATGGGGCATGCTCCCCCCTCCATCGACTGGCGAAAAAAAAGATAAAGAGAGAATGAGAGAGAGATAGAGAGTGAGAGAGAGAGAGAGAGAGAGAGAGAGAGAGACAGACAGACAGAGAGAGACAGAGAGATAGATAGAGAGATAGACAGAGAGGGAGAGACAGACAGAGAGAGAGAGAGAGACAGACAGAGAGAGAAAGAGAGACAGAGAGAGACAGACAGAGAGAGAGAGACATACAGCCAGAGACAGACAGACAGAGAGAGAGAGAGAGAGAGAGAGAGAGAGAGAGAGAAGGGGTGGGGCGAAGTACAGGATAGTGGAACCCAGCCTGAAAGGAAAATGATACGACCTCCTCCCGCTCTTTCCCCTAACACCTTTGCCTTCTCTTGCGCTTCGCCCACCTGATAACATCGCCCACTCCCGCCCCTCATGATACCAGGGCCCCCTCAGTGTCTTGACCAAGTCTTGACGCCCGCCACGCCTCTGTTCATAATAGTATAGACCGATAGAAGTGGGTAATTGATGTAGCTGGCGACATTCCATTTCTCTTTTTGAACCCGGTAATAGGACATTATTATACTTAAAGTCTAAGTCGTTTCATACATGCGTGATATTCTTAGAAGCTAATCCGCTCTACATAGCAGGGAAATTTGAAATCTTTAATACCGCCTTCCAAGAAGAAATTACGAGCTTTTGCAATTCATTAACAATCTATTCAACTACTAATTATTCAGAAGATATTTAACGTTTGACACAATAAGAATGGATTAGATGTTATTGAAACAACATGAATACATTCAATCTAAGTATGGCTTCACACTCATGTAAATAGTAGTACAAATGGATAAGGCTCAATGACATATTCTTCAGAATTAGCATGTTAATTGTTACCAAATGGCAGAGTTATTTTAGTCAGGTCCAAAAATAGTCAAATGTATAGCTAGTTAATCTCGTTAGTTATTAGGAAATGATCAGTTATTTCACAATTAAAAGGCATCATGCAAGTATAAAGTATCATATAAAATAAATATAATAGACTTGAACGGGATAAACATCACCAGTCGCTCATATTGCTCGTTACAAGACGAACTTTATGTGAATTTCTGATTAATTAGCAGGTATTAATTACCACGTTTTATTAATAATAATATTCCATCAAACTAATGACAATTTTGATCATTATTACAGCAATATCTTGCTGTAGTAATTAACAATTCCCTTTTTAATTGGGTGTTTAAATCGGGCTTAGATTAAGGGGCCTAAGCGTATAAGGGCGGAAAAGGGGAACCAGTTTTCATGTTTAATGCGTGTCACGGCGGAGAAGATGAAAATAGCACAGTCGAACAGTTGTTTAGGGGCTAAGGCCACATGTGATGCCCGGTATTGTAAACGAGAAAATAATTATAAAGGTTTCAGGGTGCATTTTACCTTGAGAATCTTATATTTTAATTAACAGATTTAAGAGCGGAAGCCTGCTGATATAAGAATTATGTGGAAATGGGAGAAGAAAAATAACGAATCAGACCCTGATAATTTATCACCAATTTTGTTTTAGAAACCTGTAAAACAATGGCAGACCTAAAGCTATGAAACTAAAGTTATGAAACTAAGTTTGATTTCATGAAACTTTTTAGCTACTGTATTTGAAGCATAGCATCTTTTTTTTTCAAGAGCAAAACCTGCTTTTCTTTTGAAATATAATGGAGCTTAGAGAAGTACAGATAATAATAATAATACAAATAGGCATTTGTATAGCGCCGTCTATCTAGACAATGCTATTCCGAGGCGCACATGGGTATGACTCAACCATGTTTATAACACTTCTTTGAAATATTCATGATTCTTATAAAATGGTATAGAAATAAAGCAAAAAGGATGGAGAAAAAAAAGTTAAAAAGAGGAAGACATGATTTAATAGTTTCCAAGTATCAATTCGATACGGCATAAATTACAAGGCGATTAAGTGATCAAGCAATAATGTATTGATTGCTAAAAGTCGAGACAACTAAGCACATGGGACTTGGATTATGAATGTCGTCGCGTCTAGATGAAAGGCAATTACATGAGTTATTTTTTACTTTCTGTCTAATTGTCTACGAATGGATTAGATGAATAGACTCGAATAAGTCAGATTGTTCCTCCGTTTTTGACAGTAGTGCTGCTCGTAGTTTAAAAAAGAAAGACAAAATAGTATGTCGTGTTACTTCGTAAATAGGGTTATAGACAGAAATGTGTCTCGCTTCGTAAGGACAGAGATACGTGAAGAAAACATTCATTTTTGAGAAAACCTCCGGCAAGATTTGTTACGTCATATGAAACAATAATATACACGTGGGTCTGCAAACAGTGAAGTCGGGAAGGCCCTACCATTTTAAATATTCTTAAAAGCAGTATAAACTATAACCATGCCCTGTCTTGACATAATGTAATTATATTATACCCCAGTCATGCCAACGAGACCGACACCAAACCGACAAAAAAATTAAGGTATCCCAAAATGGTCAATAATCGTTCGGTTATGAGTTCGTGTGAAATCGGTTTGGCGTTTATGACTGAGGTATTGCAGGGTGAACAAACTTTCATGAGACCTTTTCTGTTGTTTTATCCCCATTATAATATCCCCATTTTAATTACAGATCCTATGTCTTATTAATGAATTGTACGAGATTCTGATTTATAGCTAGAATATCCCATTCAGGATCACATTAAACAATTATTATTCTGATGATGAAATTGTTCCTACCATTAACTTAATTAAATTTCACTTCTTTATAGTTGAGTAATATTGTCTAAGGATTTGTTTAATTTTTATTCTTCTTTTAATTTATAGTTAATATGTGTTTTATTTGTTTTATATAAACTTGACAGATGTTGATGAGTGTGCAGAAGGAACAGTTCAATGCCCCTCGGACCAGAGATGTGTCAACACATATGGAAACTACATGTGCCTCTGCCAAGAGGGATCTCAGTTCAGATACATCGATGGAAAGCTTAGATGTACAGGTAATGTAACATAACGTAATATACGTAACGTGTATATGTGCGCGTGCGTGCGTGTGTGGGTGGGTGTGGGTGTTTACATACTTGTATCAATCGTTATGATTATTTACGTCTGGGGACCGCGACCTTTAACGTCACCTTTAACGTCACCATCCGATATACATGACTAAGCTTTGAACGGGATGCGCCTGAGCCAGTTTGTAGGCGAAGACAGAGAAATGTAGAACGTACCACTAGACCAACTCACATCTCCCTAAACGTAATGAAAACGGTTGTAAAATGGGCATTAACGATGAAAAATTTGGGTCTCTTCTCTTAGGGGGTTCCATACAAATAGAAGATAGTGCCCTTTCAATTTCAAGATATTGTTATGATTAATTTTCTGCACAATTTCTCAATATGAGATTGTAATTGATTGAAGAAAAAAAGATCTCGTTTTATTTTTTTCTTGTAAATTTTGTTTAATTGCTTTATTTTATGCGAGAGGCCTTGATCATTATTGTTCTCTGGAATTCTTCTGAATATGCTGTGTTTATTTGGGGAAAATATAAGTATCTTACCGGTCAGCAAACCCTCTCATTATTATGGTAATTTGGATTATAATCAATGCATTTGGGGCACTAATAATCTCAAATCATCGCCGATTGACTAAATAATTACAAAGGTTTTTTCCTTGATTTATCAACAATAGCAATTGAATTGCTCTAATTGGGAGACAGGATTGAGATTAAAACTAAGAAGCTCTTATCATGAAGAAGTCTTGCCTTGGCAATTCTATCCAAAGTCTCGCAAATCGGGTTATTTTAGGTCAAAATCGGTCAACGTTCGGCAAAAATGGCGAAGATTTGTTTCTTTCGACTGGGTTTCCTTTGTTCGTGTAAACCAATAATCCTAAGCAGATTGTTACCCATAAAGATGTAATTATGCAGTTTTGAGATGAAGAATGTTGTCTGCTTCATAAAACTGTGGACAGATGGCTTAATGTTTCGATTCTATTTATTTTTCATTCGGAACATAGGTTTCTACGCGTGACGTAAGCACATGCTTTATGTAGTATATTGTTATGGGCTGATATTTGAAGCAGTACAGAGCGTTTACTTATTGCATTCACCAATCTTTATAAAGAGTTGAACAAATGGATAATACAGAAATGTGCAAATGGTGGATAGGGCAAAAACGGGGGGGGGGGGCATGCGTAATGAGTAAAATATTTATCAAGACACAACTGTTAACTGAAAATGAAATTATGTTTGAAAAAAGAGACATCGACGTCGATAGCCAGAGTCAGATAAATATTGGAATGTCCGGAGCACCTTGCTTTGTAGCTATTATTATTATATGTTTTGTTTTTTCTTCTTTCCTTCCAGAATCGGAAGATAGATGTGCCAATGCAGGATATATCTGTCATACGAACGCGAAGTGTGAAGCTGGTGATGGCGTGGTCAAGTGTGTGTGCAATAGAGGTTACGTAGGCAATGGAGAGGAATGCACCATCGTCGGTAAGTCAATCAAACTCTTTAAAAGTTTTAAGATTTTAAGATTTTGTTCATTTTGAAATTGATGCCGATGATTATATGCCACTTGAGATAATAATCGGCGGATTTGCAATGGTAAATATTCAAATGAAATGAATTTCACAAAGGACCTTTAGATAAACAAAAATTAAAAAAAATTTGACCCTCAATTTCAGGAGTCACGGCTACGTTGCGACCTATCTGTTTCATATCTTTTCAAACATTCGTCCACCAATTGTCATTCAACTTTGTCCCCATTAGCATTATGTTTCTACCTGCCCACACACAATTTTATTTTCTTTGAACCCGTGCCCAAATAATGCCATTCATCTTCTGACTCAGAGTAATTGCTGTTAATAGATAGCTTTGGTCATCACCATCGGAGCACAAATCAAAACGGTTATTGGAAACACAATTAGATGAGCTCATTGGTTTGATGGAAACGCTAATTGCGTGGATAAATGTGTTGGGGGCTAATTATTAGGTGAAAAGTCATTGACAATCAAATAATATCCGATATCCTAATGAAATAATCTGACTGAAATGAAAGAATGATTCAGCATCAGATGATGTTAGCAATTGGCACTCCTGCTTTGCATGAACAGTGAGGAAATTGACTATCTGGTATTTCAGGTAAACATATTAATATATGACGTCACGTTACTTCGGAGCCTTGGGTAATCGAGAAAGCATATAATAATATAGTCGTGACAATATTATGATACCGTGTAAAACGGGAAACGTTTCGTGATGTCGATTCTAAGTGCGGTTTGACCATGGACCTACTACGGTTTGACCACCTGATGAGTCAGGGGAAATGGGGAAGACTATACATGCCTAGATGATGTAAGCTAAAGCTTTAACGATGGACTCTGACATCCATACTGCAATTTTTTGTTTGCTAAATGGTATTATGTGAATTGCCCTTGAGCAGTTAAACATTGTCCTAGTGATTGGAAGAAAGGTGAAGATGAAAAAGACGAACACGACGATGATGACGAGGAAGAAGATAGAGGAGAAGGAGGAGTTGGAAGAAAATTAAGAGAAGGGGGGGGGGGAAGAAGAAGAAGAATAAGAAGTTGATACATGATGATTAATTGATTATGATGATGGTTATGCTGATTATGCAGCACCTTTAATAGTGTCCTTGATGGCAGGTGTATGTTGACTCATCAATCAGTGTCTTTTTGTACCAGGGTATACCAAGTATGACTACTTCTTTGAGCTCTGGGGGGAGTTGTTTTGTAACCTCAAGAATTTCTTCTGACCCCCCTCCTTGAAAAATGCGCATCATTATTAGTATCATCAATAAACAAATATCAGTAGGATGTGATATTTGCCCCTTTTTTCACTTTTACCCCATCAATCGACATTACGACCATACTTTCATCGATAAACGATGATAAACAGGTTTTGTACTTCGCCCAAAATACCGACAGCTAACCCCTTCTAAAAACCCACCCCGTAATATAAACACTATCAACCACAGTTTATCAACCCAAGTTTACCAAATCTCTTTTTCAGGGTAACTTCTGGCACTTCTGTTTTCACTTTTTTCCCCAACATTTGATAATGTGCCCAAATTGCCATCATGTTCATGTTAAGAGATTCCTCATCTGTTTGCCAGTTGCTCCCAGACTGTCACATCCCGCGCCATTTCTCCCCTCATCCATTGTTTTGTTTGAAACTTGGAAACATTCAGCCAATGATTCATCGTCATGTTGCAAGAGCTCCAGCTCCAATGGTGTTCCAAAATGAAGGCACTGTCTTCCTGTGTGTCATGATGCTTATGAAACGAGCTTTAGTAGTCCTTGTAACCTTGGTTTCCTATGTGACTATGAAAGCCAAACTCGTGTACGATCCCTCTGCGCTGCCCTGTAAGTTTTGTTTATGTAAGAATGTTGAGAACTTGAAATACAAAGCAGTTACACGGGAAATCAAAATCAGAACAGCAATTAACTGTCAGACAAGAAAATCAATCCTTTAGAGTGTTATTTCTTGGAATGATTTACATCGCTAAGAACTAAGTTGGATTGACATTGCGATGCATTTTCAAAGATGAACTAATGGTGCCATGTGATTTAACGAGGATTAATGTTTCGATTCCTGTTCGATGCAAATGTAAATTGAGAGCTAGGTAACCATGATGATTGAAGGTTTAGCTGTGTTTTAGATTCTTTCAAGGGTATAACGTGGGGAAGGTGTTTAGGTAAACCCTGGAATACTGTCGAGTCACGGAAGGTAGTAAGAGAACTCGCAACAGTTGTCCAGGTACTGACTTAACACGTCCTGTCATCTGTACACTAATTTTCAAAGCAATTTACAGGACCGCCTTCTTTCTTGGCTAGTTGGAACTAACAAGTTAGTTCTATTTCTTCCTGATTAAATATCCGGTCTGGCAAGAGAAAAATGACTTCGCTGACGGTCGAAAGGTTGTTAACACGCAAGAAAATAGGGTTTTTTGTCACGAGTTTGGCAATATACCGCTAAAACCCCTTGGTGTGTGAAGATTGACCTTCAGAAACCCAGGGGAGCTTCGATGATAGCAACCTTGATTTGGATGTCTCATTTTCGATGGTTTTTATGAATTTTGAATTATGAACATTTTCTTGATATCATGACAAGAGTGACACACAAGTGAGCATGTGACAACAAGCGAATATAGTTCAATAATCTGTGTTTTCACATGTTTTGTTTTTGTTAAAGTGACCAATAAATGCGTTTTAGGGACCCCCCCCTCCCCCGATTTTAGGGATAATGTTTACGTTGTACGAGGACGAATTATAATTAATAAAGATTGAATAAGAACAAACGAAGGAATGAAAAAAGGAAAAAGAGGTAGGAAAATAGAAGATCAGAAAATTATACCCTATTCCTATGCCGATTTGACTTGTAGCACAGACGGATAGCGAAACGATGACAGAATGTAGACAATCACATTCGTTGAATCAAATGTCAAACAAATATTTTTCAGTTGATGCCCTAACTCTTCCAGACATGTCTTTCCCCTGCTCAAGTGGGTTGGCCATAATTGCCTCAATGGTCTCCCCTGTGCCCTGCATGTATACGTGTTTGATTTTATTCTATACGTATAGTCATGATAGTGGATAACCACACCTAGGGATGTAAAAGGAAAGAGCCGAAGAGTTGTTTAGGCTGTGCAGGTGTATTCCATAATTGACTAGACTATTGCAGTGCCAAAGGTGATACATGGTTAACCTTCATGATGATGATTCTTGGGTGAATGTTTCTGAAAATGCTTCATAATGTCATGAATATGGTGACTGGTAAACGGTAGGACCAAGTGTTACCGAACGGTTTCATGATAATTATGATGACTGTAGGGCAAGTGTTCATGAATGTAATGGTGCGGTGTCTTTTTGAACAGATGGCATGGAAATACAATGAAACGTAACCACTAAACGAAGTCTTGAGCCAACAACAACAAAAAAGAGAAAAAACTTTCGTATTTTGTAAATTGTTTTAACTTTGTCATTGTGGCGCTCTGATACGGGTCCTAACTGACATAAATGGCTCACAAAAATGAAATGTTTTCCTTCATGTAGCGTTATTTTTAATTACTTAAAACGCACTCTCAAAAGCAGTAACTCCGATTTTGGAGTATTGCTATCTTATCAAATATTTTCGCTCTCTTGGAAGAGTGAAACAGAGGTTTGACAGAAACACCTGTTGGATGCGTTTTACTAAGATATATTTATGATTCGTACCATGCCATTTTGACCTTTGGGTTTGTTCTTAAGTTCAACTCTAAACAAACTATGCAAAAAATGAGATTGTGTTTACAGTGAAAAGTGTGTGCAGTGAAACGGATAACGAAGTATACATGCCTTATATGAAGATACTTGAAATATCTCCCTTTAGAGCAAATCGTTAATTTCTGGGATTACAAGCAAAGGGGAAAATGGGAAAATGGCAAAATCTAAATTAGTTATTTAGAACTATCTGAACTATTAAAAATCATCACGTTCAATATATTTGTATGAGCTTGAAATACAGAACATTGTCATAATTTCTTTCGTTTCAAGTGGAAATCATGGAGACATTTTAAGTGACATTCAGACAAAACTTGCCGATAGCGGTTGATTCCAGTCATATAAACCACAACATTGCTCATTAAAAACGACCGAATAAACCCCAATAGAAATGACTTGGTATGTTATCAACAATTTGATCCTTCCTTACATATATCGGACCGTAAAAAATGTTTTACTATTTCTTTTTGTAGAGTTGAAGTCGTGTTCACAGCGGCCATGTTTCCCACAAGCTACGTGCACGAACCAAGAGTTGGTATCCACTGATATGCCATACCCAGAGGGTGGTGTGCTCAAGCTGTATGAATGCGGCCCGTGTCCACGAGGATACATAGGCGACGGTGAGCTTTGTGAAGGTAAGATTCATTCTAGTAGTGATGTAACTTAGAAACAGTACACTACTTCTTACTTCTAACTCCATTTCCTTTTGTTTCTTCTCTACATCTGTTCTTAATTCTGCTGCCCTTCTACTCCTCTTCCTAGAGCTTTATTTTGGCTTCTTCTTCTAGGCCGAATTAATATTGTCTACATTTTATTTACCCTCTACCGATATTACTTTTATGCATTTTTGTTTAACATAAATTCTGTAATAACCTGTAATTAACCTGCGGGCTTAACACCTCAATGCATCATCATTGACACAAACATGTTTATGAATTTCTTAGCTATTCGACCATTAATGCAAATCACCCACCCAACCAAACAACCAAACAAAAAATAGTGTCTTTCCGGACGTGCGTAAAATATAGAAAAACCCAAACTTGTAATACTCTTTATTGGATCATTGATGTCCAGTCAAACGAGTCATTAAGCAGTCTAAATAGATAAATTGTTGTCGCTGTGTGGTCTCTGTTACAATACAAATAACGTCAAGATATGATTGCTATCTTCTGTCATGCTTGATCACCAATTGTATCCCAGATATTCAACCAGATTTCTTTAAAGGTACTCTGAATTTGTTTTACATGGCCCTGAATGTGGTTGAATTAGTGTGGCTTTATAGAATGTAAGAACAAAAAAGAAGAACAATTCCCAAAGTCCGTAGAAAAACAAATTACGTTTTAAAACTAAAGTCAACGATAAGAATTTACACCGGGGTAGCTCTATAAAAGACTATTAGTATAGATAGATAACATCATAGCTGAAAGAATTGTAAAGGAATATAATGCCTTTGTCATCACCTATGTAATCTTGCTAATAATCGACTTTTGGTTAAATTCGTACTTCAAAACTAGGTCGATGTTTATAAAAAAAAACTTTATTGTATAGACACAGTCACAAGAAGAGCTGAGGATTTGAACCATAATGTTGTTTGAAAGTCTTACGACTCCTCTTCGGAACTTTTCAATAATTGTCATCAAAATATGAATGTATAACTTCAAGCAATGACATTGATCTGATGTGATTTCTAAATTACAGATATTGACGAGTGCGCAGAAGGCACAGATTTATGCCATGATGAAGCAGTTTGCACAAACACTCCAGGATTTTACAGCTGTTCTTGTAAAGAAGGATTCTCTGGGGATGGATTCTCATGTTCTGCTCTAGGTAAGAATTTGACAATAATCTGTTGGAACGCGATCGCAAAGACTATCAAGGAAACCAACTGAGGAGAGTTTGAAGACCCCATTGTGCTGCTTATATAAATCATATTCGGATTAGTATGTAATAAGTCTTTGGCATGTTCGCGCATTTCAGAATCTGTCGCATAAAGCTAATAAATTGCCTTAGCTCGATTTTTTTTGAAAGTCTTTGCTATGATCATGATTTGGTTAAATATATCAAACAAAGCAAACCAGAAGTTTACTCTTTGTGTTAAAAAAAAGAAACTTGGTTTTGTGTTAAGTTATATTCCTGGCTACCCCGACCTGAATTCATTAAAACTTAGGTTTATAATCATGACGTCGATTATGTCTGTTGTTTTTCTCTCACCCCTTTCCTCTATTTATACGTTAATTGCTATCATTTACGCCATCTCTTCAACTTATTCTTATCATGTCTGTTGCCATATCGTGATGGTTCTCGTTTTAATCCCTGTGATACCTAGACATTGATGAAGTTTGCGGCTGTTGGTAGCAGTCCCTGTCCTTCCCCTTTCTTTTAAATTCATTGTTTATGCTTACACTGTCTTGATCACGTGGTTCAGCTGTCTCGTGATGGTTCTCGTTTTATTTAATATATATACATTGATGAAGTTCACGGCTGTTGAAAGCAGGCTGCCACCATCCCTTTTCTTCTATGTTCACTGTTGTTATGCTTACCATTGATCACGTGTTACAGCTGTCATACAAATTCAAATACCAACTGTTGTGCTGTGAGGCGCACATGCCTAAATCTTGATTGTTATTCCCATTGTTCCCCGTCTTCCCCTTTTCTTACGTTTCCTTTAATTAATGTTACTTCCATGTTTCCAGGTATTTGTAGCTAATTCTGCCAAGTGTCTGTTCTCGTAGTTGATGTCGTGTAATGAGCCCAACAGGTTCATATCAAAACTGTTTCGAAATTTCGTGGGTACACATTTCTTAAGGGGAGCCTTTTGAAAATAGGATTTATACTGTTTTCACTTGCTTTTATTGTATTATTATTTGTGAGATGAAATGTGAGCTCGGATTGGGGAAGATGGAAAAATATAATTCACGATGAACACAGTTATCCATTCAAAAGTCCTCGAAATTCTAAAATGTTATACCTCTTGAAGGTACTGCTAGAATGAATATGACTTCAAATTGATACCGAGGAACGAAAATTTATTACCTAAAGAAATAATTTTAATTTATGTTTATTAATTTTGATATGATAATCTTTTAATGATAAGTAGTATCATAGTGAGGGGGAGGGGTGGATAAGGAAGAAAGGAAGGGGAAATGCAAGCGGGATTAAAGTTTCTAACTCCGCCTTTGGTAGCCAAGAGTCCATCAACAAATTACCCGCATATTACCACCCTGACTCGAACATCAACAAAGTTTCTATTAGCATCCTGCATCCCCACCCCGCCAATGTGTACCCACCCGTTTCTTGAAATAAAGTAGAGCATTGAAGAAGATTATGAGATGAGTCAAAGGGGGATCTCTCTCACCACATTGATCTCAATTGGCTATGCATCATGAATAGATACACATGGATGAAGATGAAGTGACAAGCGACGGTTTTGGATTACCCCTCAAACCACTGTAGACCGGAGATGGAACGGGAGTAGTGGGATGACAGGACACCGGATGCGATCTGAAAAGGGCGAGTGGATGGAAGGGGTTAGGATGAGGAGGAGGTGTGGGGGAAGGGGGTTCCCCATAGAGCCAGGGGGCAATGCGGTTCAGTTTACTTGAAACAACATCAATCTCAGGTAGAAATGAACTTGTAACTCAGCAGTGATGACACAGTTTCCGCCCACACAAATATCACTCAGATATATGAATGTAGGTTCCTGATGCAAATAAATTATGTTATCATAGACCTAAGAGAGAGAGAGAGGGAGAGAGGGGGAGAGAGAGGGAGAGAGAGGGGGAGAGAGGGGGAGAGAGAGGGAGAGAGAGAGAGAGGGAGAGAGAGAGAGAGGGGGAGGAGAGAGAGAGAGAGAGAGAGAGAGAGAGAGAGAGAGAGAGAGAGAGAGAGAGAGAGAGAGAGAGACCATTAAAAGAGGGTGCTAGGAGGAAGGGGGTACCCCATAGACTGGAATGTAGAGCCAGGAGGGGCAATTTCGGTTCAATCCTTGAAACAACATCAATCTTAGGTAGACATGAACATGTAACTCAATAGTGATGACATAGTTTCCGCCCACACAATGTCACTCATAATTGTGAATGTGGGTTTCTAATTCATGTGTGTCTAGGAACGACTCCAAGGAACGGTTTGTCAACAGGTACAAAGTCCGACAGAGAACACAATTCTGACAGCCGTAAACATGAACGAATTGGCAGCAAGAGGCGACGGAAGTCCAAGTTTCGACAAGAAATTGTTCCATCTTTTTTTTTTTTTGGGGGGGGGAGGGGGGTGATGGAAACCAGTGTACAGTCTTACTACTACACGTGTCTCTGAACGACAGAAGGAGTTATTCCTGATAATTAGTTTTACAAAAAAATCTCATTAAAAGATCGTTAACTTAATTGCTAGGGGAACTTCGAGATTAAGAAACTTGTCGTCTTTGACCCTCTTTAAAAGTTCACCACAAACTAGGTTGAAAATCAAAGAGAGAGTAACAGCAAACGTAGACATTCAGATGTAATTGAAATCAAATTTGTAATGACTACAGTTGTATTTATTCATCATTTAGATTCGACTGGTAGTAGTTTGGTCTTTGACAAATGTTTCCCCAGAGTCTTTTGGCGACATTATAGATGACTTAAAAGCTTGTGCATATCAATAACCCATCAATGTCGAAACACCATAACCATCACCTGTCCCCACTCGCTCATAGTGGCGACACAACTGTTCGTGAAGGCAGTTACACATTGCAGACTTTCTGGAAATAGAGCCTACTTCGGAAATGACTTCAAGAACTTTGATAAGAAAACCTAACTATGTTCGTGACCTTGACGAATTTAGATTTACTCCTGTTCTTCGATTAAGCAGTGATATACACAACATGCAGTTGTTTCGCATTCATGATGTAGACCTATCATATCACCATGCTCGATCGAATTATTCCCCTGTCCGTAAAGATTAAAGTTAAACATTCAAACAATTCAAGTAATATAACACTAACTGTGAACCTTAACTAAAACCCAGTTGCAATCCTAAACTTCAATTATCTCGTAATTTTGACGGACTAAAACCTCGCGCAAAATTTGCCGGGTCAGGTCATCACGTAAACCACATTCTTCCGTTGCCTCTTTTCCATAATATATTAAGGATAAGGATATATCTCTATTCCCAAATCCATCAGCCAATCTCGGGAAACCGCTGCTTCATCACTCTGGGACAATCTCACCGTAAGATTCCCCTTTTCTGTAGCTTAGGGAAATCTAGGTATTCCGGAAAAATTAAGCTCCAACTGTCTTTGAGAGGCACAAGTTTTTTTTTCTTTCTTTAGAGTATAATATGTCACTTTTTGTGGAAACATCAAATAAATGAATGAATGAATGATAGCAAACTAGACCAGCCATCATTTAATATCAATCTCACTGTCATATAGAGTTATTTCATCGTTTTGCTCCAATGGATGGAGGTTGTCTGTCTGTCTTTTTATGTGTATTTCTGTCTGTCTGACTGACTGGCTGTCTGTTTGTCTTACTGTATGTTTGTTTATGGTCTGTTTCTATCATGCCCTGTTCGCCTACCTCTCTGTCGCAATGTCACTCTCTGTCTCTCTCCTCCTCTCTCTTGCCTATCTATCTCTTGATGTCGTTCCTTGAGCACATATCCAACAATAATAGTGTGTTGTGACGGGAGTATATAGTAGGCGTAGACCCAGGGAGTAGTTTGTTTGATGCAGGAAACGGCCGCAGGGAACAAGTAGAAGAAGAAGTTCATATTGAAAGGAAATCAGCTGGATATGACATTTAGACTGGCCAGGAATCATTCGATAGATGAATTTGTCTTTATACGGGAAGGAGAGGGGCAGTCTTAAACGGAAAAGGGTACAAGGGCGCATGGAACGTGCTGAGGTGGAGCCGAGATGTCCTATTAAATGCTTAGATGGGGAGACATATTTTATCAGATGTAAACAAAGAAAATACTGATATATTGAGCTTAAAATAGCGCATTTTATTTTGAAATCCCTATGCACTTGACCGTTTACACGCTTATATAATAATCACTATGATATAGCCAGTAATGATTTAGATATGTGAGAGTTTTACAACTTATTGGGATGTGAACTTTAAAGGCTTTAAATGATTTGAATTGCTCCCATCGATTATCTGAAGTGAAAATTACATCGTTCCAATACATTTCTTTGTGAAAGACCTTATAATTTCTACAAGTTAATAGTGAATAGAGGTAATGATGAGAATAAAGGAAATATGGCTCGTTCGATCCCCAAATGCACTACTTTGTTGTATCAGGTACTTACGAATTCAATTACTGATATAGATTGTTTCCATTTCTCTTTTATCCTTCACACAATTTCTACACTTAAGGGTCCTTTGCTCGTTTCTTCAGTTTCTGCAAATTAAAGAATTTGATCACATTCCTTTACTGACACTTCCCTCCGTTCAGTCCCACATCCAGAAAATCTTTCAACGAATCAAGACATTGGTTTTGAATATATTTCAATTCATAAGTAACTTGCTGTTTCCTTTTTGAATGTCTCAAGGATGTCCAACGTGACGGGCACAGGATACCAGATCTTGGCCATAGCTCAGATCATGTCGATCTCCCATGGAAACACCTCACAGGACCATCACAAACAATAATAGTTTATCCAATTTAATCAATTCCTCATTTCTAGCCCTCACTCCACGTCTGGTCAGCTGAATGTGTATTTGGAACTTGAACTACGGATTTTTTATTTTTTTTGTGTACATCATCCAACCTATTTCATTTCATTTGAATCTTAATTTCATTCAAATTCATTTTTTTTTAAATTCAAATATTATTTATTTGTTATAGATCTCCTATAATCTTACTATGAATGTTTATCCTCGTTTTCATTCCAAATTCTTTTTTTCTCTTTCACCTATTCTATATTTATACGCATCTTTGTCCTTCCACATTTTCATTAAACTCATTGCCTTGATGTTTTCGTCCTCTTCCCCTCTATCATAGGATGCGCCTTCCCCGGTATCGTTGGCAATGGTCAGATAACGCCAGACCCAACTGGACCCAGTGGTCAGTATAACGATGGCACCATTATCACCTTTGAGTGTCAGCTTGGCTATAACCTACAGGGAGCCGCTCTTAGCACCTGCCTCAAAGGGATGTGGACCGCTGAACTGCCTGTATGCGCTGGTAAGTTGAACTACGAATCTTATACCAGGACATCTATCCCACTATATCACCCTCCTAGTACCATTGCAGGGTTGTATGAAGTGATACTACACCCCAGCTAACCTTACCACACCTTCATGCTCATACAGTGTACCTTATCATACTTATCATCCCTCCTCTTGTACTGTCTATAATAAACTCTTTGACGTACATCTATATAATGTCGCCCACTCCAACCAACAACTCATTCCCAGTGGCGTAACTAGACCATCTTTAACAAGGGGAAGATAATTATGTCGGACTTCATTTATATACTTTTTTTTTCTTCAAAGAAAATGTATTCAATAATTCTTGAGCAAGAACCAAACAATACATTTGAACAAAGTACATGTTGTGACAAATCGGTAAAACATTTATAGACTTAACCCTAACCGTCTCGTATTAGTTTTATATAAAGATTTTCAGATAAAAAACGAAAAAATGCTTGCAGATAAAAATGAGACAGACCGCCGGAAAGAAGAAAAATGGAACAAGATAAGATTAAGTTTACACAGTAATATTAGGGGATAGAAATAAGTCGAACATGATTTGTACGATGGTTGTGCTCGACATAAACCCTCCTTTTCAGTGGAAACCATAATAAATAGCTATAACGATAAGGTGAGCTGCCGTGCTCTCAATCAGTCCTCTATCCTGACGCTATCAATATATTCCATTTTATACCAAGCCTTTACTTAAGAAGAAGGCAAATGAAAAGGTTTCACTGAGTGATAAATGACATGTCTTCATAGATACATCATAAGGTTAATGAGGAGTCAAGGATCAGAAGGGATAAATGATCACTAGTTCACATGCTAACGAGAAGGCCCCTCAAGGCATAATAAGGTGTGAAGAACTATATTCACTTCACGATGAATCTATAATCCTGTCTTAAATAATATCATATTTATATATACCTTAAAATAAGTTCCAAATAATAGTTTATAATCGTGAATAGAACATGTACATTTACGATTAAGCCTTCTTTATGCATGAATAGGTTTAATGATAAGCGATACATTTAGGTATATTGTTCATTAAAAAAGAGATTGAGAATTACGTTGCCTCTGATAAAGGTAGGAAGTACAATCTTTACGATTTCTTAGTATCTAGTATCTTAGTATTCTACCAGTATTGTTTAAAATAGGGAGAATAAATTTAGACTTTTTTCCGTACTGTGTGACAGTTGTATATATTTTTTGAAATGTAAACATTATGTCAAACTGAGGCAAATAACACTTCTTTGTATAAACGAATCTGTCATTAATGTACAATCACAGTGTTTTTATGTTATACCATAGGGTGATCACTATTATAGTTTACTAACTGTTATATTCAGTGGCGTATCTAGGTATTTTGCCGTCTGGGGCAAAATTAACGAAATAATATTGTCTAAAAATTATGCAAGGTAACAGAAAGTTAAGTTTTTATATAAAATGCTGAACATTCCCATTTGCCACGTACATTCCCATTTGCCACGTACATTCCCATTTGCCACGTACATTACACTGCTATAGGCGCAATATCAACGAGAATAATTACAAATGTTCTAACTCTTTAAAATGCTTTTTAAACGTTACAAATTATATTAGCGCGTACAGCGAGATCCTGAAGCAACGCATGCATTGCGAAGGAGCAAATTAGCGACCAAGCTTTGGAAATTAAAATCTTAAACCCTTCAAAAAGCTGTTTTTTAATACAATTTGCTTTTCGTATTGGGGGTTCATAATCCTTAAGGATGGTGACTTTGCCTCCCTTTTCTCCCCTTTACTTAACTATCTTGTTTGCGCCCCCGCAAGTGCCGCCCCCTAGATATACGCCAGTGGTTATATTATTGGTTTGGCCGTATGTCTGTCATTAACATATAATATCACTAGGTGGGGTTATCGTCATGTACAGTGCCTGTCAGTGGTGTTTAGCACTGCAAAGATGTCGTGACATTATACAGAGTGCTTAAAGAAAAACATATTTGAGTACATTTAGTTAAGCATTTACCAACTTGCACAAAGTATCTATGCTCATACGCAGTTTATACTTGTCCGTATTTAGTAATGTCTCTTTTTTTACAATACACTCAAAGTCAGGACATGTGAACATGTTTAAGATAATCCTTTTGTGCTGTTATCTTTATTGAAGTCCTCATTTAACTCATATTCTTAGAGTATTTTATGATACACCCTATACTCAAACGATCCTCGCAGACTATCGTTTATTGCTTCCACACATGATCCTTCTGATATTCATATTGAGTTGAAAGATAAGTCATTTCCCTGTTAATGTATACAACGCGTGCCAAGCGACATCAGTTGTTTAACTAGAGTATCTTAGTCCTTTCTCTCATTCCAATTTTTAAAAGAGGTCATCTGAGCAATAACAATACAATAATTAGCGGAATTTATAAATACATTTTCATGATAGCATTAATCATATGATTTTGGCGATTTTGGAAATATTTTCCGAGAATGTTTCCAACGATCCTCTTCCGCGGCTTAGCCTTATTAAACCTGCACGCGACCTCGCGTGTCGGGTACAAGAAAAAAGTCTCACTTGATGAAAATTTATCATCATTTGTTACCCACAACCTTTATTTTACTCGGAATAGTAACGAGTATATACATTTTTTAGGATGATGATGTGAGGGGGAAGAAACCAAGGCAGGAAGTGGCTAGTTTGTTCCTAGGTTTTTGTGTCTTTTGATTGCCCCGTTTCTTTTTAAACATCTGTGTCACTTGCTGTGTCACTTGCTGTGTTGTGTCTAGATCGTGGCTTGGGACAAATCAATGTCACTCTCAATTAGATTCAATGTCGATGATACACGGATTGACAGGAGTCTACCTTTTAAGTTATTATTTACCGCTCCCCCTTATTTAATACCCGTCCCCCTTATTTAATACCCCTCCCCCTTATTTAATACCCCCTTCTCATTTCCGCCCCCTCTCTCCTTCTCACCCTCTCTCCGTATCTCTCATACTCTTTTCCCCTCTCTCTCCCACTCTCTCATTTTCTCTCATCCTCGATCTGTCTGTCTTGCTCTCTCTCTCTCTCTCTCTCTCTCTTTCTCTCTCTCTCTCTCCCCCCCTCTCTCCTCTGTCTTGCCACGTATCTGTCTCTTTGTCTTTTTGTGTCTCTATTTGTCTTTCAATCTGTTGATATGTTAGAATACAATGATTCAAGAATTAAACTTTTCACCCAGCCCTGATCTTATTGTGGCCATTGTTCAGCAAAGCATTAACCTTATGATTAGGTCAAGTTTAAAGCAGTCAGTTTAAATGTGGGTTATGATGTTTGCAGAAAGTATTTTTGATGATTCTTGGCGATATCATGCCTAACTAATTTTTAAAACTATTCCGTTTTTAATGCTGCAGATATCGACGAATGTCAAACAGGAGAAGCCGCCTGTCACGAGTTTGCCACCTGTGTGAATACGCCAGGCTCTTATAGATGCACCTGTAACCCTCGATACACTGGCAGCGGTCTCATGTGCTTCTCTCTGTGTAAGTGACATTTAATTCTACCTCAGGTGACTGGTCTGTTTCCTTCACTGGCTAGGAGCCAAAGATGAACGAATCTCTCAACTGTTATGTCACTGATTCATCCTCTAGATGACCTAAAATAGACAAATTGTGACAAACCGGTACATGGAATATTGCAAGGGGCGACTGTTAGGTAAAGATAGGTCTTGAAAGATGACCACAAGGTCACTATGTTCCCATATGTATGAAATGTTATTTGGACGCGCCCTCTTTTGTCAAGTCATTATTAATTTTTGATCCTTTTTTATCTATTATATAATTTGTAGTTGAAGGATAAAAAATGGGTGTGGTTCTTGTTGATTTCGTTTCATATTCTTGATAATTTTACATTGAACGGAACGCTCACCATCCTCTATGTTTTACAGTAAGATTCAGTGCCTAAAGTTGAAAGACAAATAAACACGGTATATTAGAAGTTTGAGTTTAAAATATCATAGTAGATTCGTTGGTGTTTGAAACTCATGTTAGATCTGTAAGGCGGTTCGTAACCATTTTTGCATATTCCTTGTTTGATTAAAAAGATTTGTAATTTATGACAATATCGAAGAGCAATATAAGATATGAGGTTCATAACTGATTATATATATATATATATATATATGTTGTTTGTCGATAAAGATTGCACGGTGGATGCAGGAATGGTGAATGGTCAGATGGTACCAGCGCCCCTTGTAGGGGATGAGTACCGTGATGGTGAACTTGTAGCCTTCCAATGTGACGATGGATTCCTCATGGTTGGCTCACTTAACAGCGTGTGTGAAATGGGATTGTGGTCAGATCCCTTCCCTCAGTGCGTTGGTAAGTTATCAACAAAAATCATCTTTAAAAACAATTATTTAAAAAAAAATTATACAAAAATAAAAATTAAAAAAAAAATCAAAAAAAATCAAAAAAAAATCATAATTTTGAGCATTTTTTTAAAATCTACGCATGAACTGCTTAATCCATTCATATTATTCTGAACTTGTTTCACATGTATTATAAGAAGTTTTCGTCAAGTATAAGCTGATAAGCATTACAGTAATTTTTCGAACCAGCAGAAATTCTACGTTTGTATGAGCGCGCAGTACTAGAATAGACAAACTGCATAAGACCTAGCTAGTTTTTAAGTTAACAAATTTGAATATTTAGTTTTCTTTATCTGCTTAAAATTAAAATTCAAAATTTATATGATTATAAATTTCAAAGGTATGTTTCTTGTTTATAATCTCTGGGGTCGATGCTGTCAGTGAATCTTATCTTATCTTTTTTGATCATGATTACAATATTAACACATCAGTTGAATAATTTGTTATCACCAGAAACCTTGTAATTGGTATTTTGTTACTTGACGATAAAAAGGAATACTTTATATTTCTATTCCAGATGTCGATGAATGCGCAACTGAATTCACAAATGATTGTGATGCGAATGCAGTCTGTATCAACACTCCAGGCTCCTACAGGTGCGAGTGCAACCTTGGCTTTTTCGGCAACGGCCAAGTTTGTATTGAAATAGGTAAGAATCGAATGATGGAGTTGTACGGATAGAGATTTCGAAGACAATTCATGGAATGCTCAAGTTTATAACATCATGAATTTGTTATTACATTGGTTAGGTTTAGACACACCGAGTATGATTTAAAGGCAACACGGATGAGGAGGAGGAGTAAAATGTATATCAGTGACACAAAAGTGGCATATATAATGAAAACAAAACTAATGTCATTAGGTATTTCATAACTTGCTAATAGACGTTCATATTTATTTACAGCCATGATTTGAAACGTATCAAATGAGAAGTGTCCAAATATACTTTAGAAAAACTGTTTTATAAATGGGAAAAGATAGTTTAAAATCGACTAACTATTAAATCAATTCGTGAAGAAAGATATTTGATTGTTAATCCTCTAACTGTAATCAGGCGCGGATCTACGGGGGGGGGGGGTTTAGGGGGTTTAAACCCCCCCCCCCTTGGGCGGCCCCCCCCCAAAAAAAAAAAAAAAAAAAAAAGAAAGAAAAAAGAACGCACGCTGGAGAGAAACCCTTTCAAGTGCAAATATTGTGAGAAGGTAACTGGTAACTTAACCAAACACATGATAACTCTGGATATAACTGTGTATTAAACTGTTACTTGATTTAAAAAGACGTTATCATGCACTGCTTTTTATGGTCTCCATTGTGTTAATAGATGCCAGGAAAACATCACTTACGGGGTTCAAATAAACACCCCAAAAAAAATCGGCTCGCCGCTTCGCGGCTCGTGGATGATGCTCCGCATCGTCATTATTTTGGTCAAACCCCCCCCTTAGCAAAAAGCTAGATCCGCCCCTGGTAATAGAGAATATCTATTTACCGTACTACTAAATGATCAGTGACTGTCATTGGGATATATTTAAAACACTAAACCAAAAGAAAACTAAATGTTTCGGGAAGTGGTTAAACTATTTCGGACGTCATTAATAACCTCATATAAAAATATATCAGTTTAAAAGTACATATTTCCTGAACATATCTTTTTGTTTATTGATTGTTTGTAGACCCGACATCGTGTGCAGATCGACCATGTTCGGAAGGTGTTGTCTGCACTGACCTCGATCGCTCGGTTGTTCTCGCTTCCATTGACCTCAAGAATCCTACCAATGACGTCATCACATTGTATAAATGTGGTGACTGTCCGGAGGGATACCATGGTGATGGAGAGAATTGCGTTGGTAGGTTGAAATTATGTCAATCACGTATTCACCGTATATTGGAAGTTTGAAATTGAAATATTGATATGTTAGTCGATAGTGAAAGCTTGTTAAAACAATCAAGTAATCATTGTTGTTTTTATTAAAAAGAATACTGATACTATGCTTTCAGGAACCTAAATGGGGTACTGACATCATGTTCCTATCCAGCCGTTGCCTTGTAGATAATGACATGAATCATAGGAATTATTTTCAGCATCAATAAATAAGACTATTTGTTCAACCAAAACAGAATTTGAAAGACTGATTCCATTCCCTTAATTCAATTTAATTTATATACAATTCACAAATTTGATTACAAGAGACATGTATGTTTTTCTTATCGCAACGCTTTAAAAAAAACATTACGCCTCCTTGATTGTTGTTCAGTTATTTGATTTGAATATAAAACTGACGACATCATTAAGGCTATAGTAAATATCTATCTTTTATAGAATTATATTGAAATGGTCGTCTCTGTAATTGTTTACTTTTTCTTCAGATATTGATGAATGTGCAGAGAATACGTTTGAATGTGCTACCAACGCTCAGTGCATAAATCTACCCGGAACATACATGTGCACCTGTAACGAGGGATACTACGGGGATGGCAAAGTCTGTATACGCATTGGTAAGTTAACAACAACAACAACAACAACAATGACAATGACATAAACAACAAATCAATCGCTCTCAATGGAAGTGATCTTGATATTGATCTTGTGAACCATTTTAAGACCAAACTAATTCCACTGATCCTCTGGATATGAATAATTGACACCCCTAGAAATTGATATTTTCAAAATATATTTTTTGAAAGGGTTTTTTAGTGAATCTTCACCTTTGATTATTTGTTATTTTAGTCTGTTTGAATTGTTGAACTTCTGTCAGCAGATTTCGAAATTTGATAATATGTTTTCGTTATTGTTGGAAATTGAAATTCTGAGTACATTAAAAAATAAGAAAATTAAGAGATAACTTGAGTGTGTGTGTTGGGTGCATGTGTACTCTGGCAGTTTGCAAGAGAGAGTGAGAGAGAGAGAGGGTGTGAGAGAGAGAGAGAGAGTGTGTGAGAGAGAGAGAGAGAGAGAGAGAGAGAGAGAGAGAGAGAGAGAGAGAGAGAGAGAGGAAGGAATGGGGAAGAGAGAAACAGACAGGCAGAGGTGTAATTTATAAAAAATAATTTCTCATATTATTTGTAGCAGTATTCTCCGTTTCTTCGACCCCAATAGACAATTTATATTCACATTTCACTCAGAGTGACTTCTATATATTAATCATTCCATATTTTCCTTCTTCAAGATCCAACAAGATGTTATGATCTGCCATGCTTCCCTGGTACACAGTGTAATGACTTAGATCGTGGCACCGTCTTAGATGCCGTCGACATTACATCCCCTCCCTCTGTCATCAGACTCTACGAATGTGACGAGTGTCCCCAAGGATATGCTGGAAATGGAACGTTTTGCGAAGGTATGAACGTTTGATATAATAATATCTCAATTAAATCTTACTGCTTTACCATTAGAAACAACACATTTTTACATTTATGATTCGCCATTGATTTTCATGCGTTGTTGCAAGGAATATAGTCTCATAAAATAATTTTGTTCTCTCTTTTCTGTTTTCAGATATTGATGAATGTGCACTGGAAATCGACGAATGTCATGATAATGCCACTTGCAACAACTTACCCGGTACTTACGACTGCGTCTGTAACCGAGGTTTCTATGGAAACGGGCGAGTCTGTATTCCTATTGGTAAGTTTGGAAAGAAAAGGATAAAGCTATGTTTTGAGCCCCATTACCAAGATCTGGCACAAAGAATTTTGATATGCCATTTTGAAAAGAATGATGCTTGGTATAGCATTTTTGGATTAATGTAATCATTTTTTAAGGGACGCACTGCATAAAAGACAGAAACTCAATGTTAAAACTTGTCAATGATGTCATTCACACCAGCCGAAAATGTCTCTTATTTCTGATTTATTTTTAGACCCAACAAGGTGCAGTGATATCCCTTGCTTCCCCGGTGTTCCGTGTTCTGATCTAAGCCGTGGAGAAGTCGTGTCAAACACAGATCTGGACAATCCACCTGAAATCATTCTGCAGTATACCTGCGGAAATTGTCCACCAGGCTACCGTGGTGATGGCGTCATATGTAATGGTAAGATAAGATTACACCCTCGGATATTTCCTCCATCTTACATCCCACTCCTGCCACCATTGATTTTATGTTATTCTCAAATATATACTTTATACTGGGCGAGGCCAAGGGATCACCAGTACAGCAGTGGTATTTTCACGACTGGGAAGTCGCAGATTCGGAATTAGTACCATTTGGCATTAATTCACAGTTCCCAACTTGCTAATAAAGAACTATAGGCTGCAGTTCCATTGATTATTTGTTTAAAAGCAAAGACTTGCTTTCTTACCATTAAGCATGAATAAATTATCATTACCTGATCTCATTAAGACTGCTGTCACTTGAAACCTTTGCTCCTCTTAATGCTCCCTTTCTTGCCTTGTACTACATTAGTTTTTCTCTGGTTAACTTCTTTTGGAGTTGTATTCATTTCTTTGCTGAATAACCCCTCATTCTATACAAGACATTTTCGATCCAAAGTTCATGGTATCTATCATTTCTTATTTCACAGATATTGATGAGTGCGCTGAAGGCTTGTATGAATGCCATCCCTTCGCCATGTGTTTCAATCTCCCTGGAGCTTTTGAATGTGTATGTATGGACGGTCATCATGGAAACGGCAAGACTTGTATTCCAATGGGTGAGAGCATCAATAAATTACTTAATATTCTAATAAGTTTACTTTGATATCTAATCCAATTCACGCTGTTTTGTAAGACCATCATTGTATCCTAGATTTGTCGAATTGTAGTAATTTGGTTATTGTTTAAGTGTTGACGTAGTGCATCTATTGCTATGGTATTGATTTTTTTTCAGTTATTTTGGTTATTATTTGAGTGTGGATGTATATGCATCTGTTGCTATGGTATTGACTTTGTTCAGTTGATAAGTTGTTTAAGATTTAAAAGTGTATAAAACCAAATCAAAATTCTTATATTTGGATGTCAGTGAAAAGTTGTAGTAAACATCCATGGTTTTACCAGCTGTAACACCTGACATACTGTTACTATAATCATGATGAGAGAATTTTGATATTAGACCAATCAATAATCAGTTTCACAATAAGGCTATGATTGCAATCGGTAGTTTTCAGTGAATATTTCACTAATTTGTCTTTACTTGAATGATCCTGTTTTCCAGACCAAACATTCTGCACCGCCGATGGCCCATGCTTTGAAGGTGTTGATTGTACCAACCTGACCCGTTCCGATGTCCTAGATAAGATTGATTTACTAACTGCTACTCCTGAGGACATCATCAAGTTCTATCTCTGCGGAGACTGCCCCGGTGGATACCTTGGTGATGGTGAAGTCTGTCTCGGTAAGTTTCACACTCTCTCTCTCTCTCTCAGGTGTGCAGGTCCACACACCAGAGCCAATCTGGTTAGTTCTTTCTCTACCCGTCTCCATCTTGAGCGTTCTTCTTTATCATATTATATGTTATGTCACTTATCAAGTATGACACCGACCCAATACTCGGTCAAACTCTGTCCTGTGTACCATCCATCTCCCCTTGTACGATGCCTACTTTACTAATCTATAGTTATGCAATGACCTATGAGAAATCTTGTTAGCAGTTAGGTCAGCTGTAAGTGTCCCTAAAGAGATTCTCCCTTCAAGAAGGTTACAGTAAAGTGTAGTCTTCAGTATCATTTTTTCCTTCTCTTTACTTATATGAAGATGAATTGAGACATTTGATATCTGCTTGTAATAGAAATGAAAAGTTTATATTTATTTTCCATTAAATGAATAAAAGATAAATTGTATCAAAAAAATATAACTCACTTTTTCAAACTCTGCATTCAGAAAAAGGGTTTTTCGACTTATTTTTCAGCATGAATTGTTTTATTAAATCCTCTTTATCTTATAAATTTCGGATTTTTTCATTTTCTTAGATATCGACGAGTGTGATACTGGAGATTTTGATTGCCATAAAAATGCCTCATGTGAAAATGAGATAGGTGGTTACACATGTGTTTGCGTTGAAGGCCACTTTGGAAATGGGACGCACTGCGCACAGCTCGGTAAGTTATTATTTCAAACCTCTTGTCTATTACTATCCTTCATATACTGTTCTTCAAGATGTAACCTTTAAGTCACTGACTAGTAATATCATAGCACTTGCATCTTTTGGTTAATGTATTATATGCTTGAGTGTCTGTGATCTTTATATATCACAGCATAATCTTGACATGCTTTGAATTAATTGGAGCATTGAAGCACACTTCGGCCATGCCCTTGTTCCCCCACACACACTATTGCACGCAAGAACATACACAATTGTAATATGTATCCAGTGTCTTGGAAGAAGTATATATGCATGAACCATATATTTTATCTATATATCTCACCGAATTATATATCCAGATGATCGGTCATGTGCAGATGATCCCTGTTTCCCTGGTGTAGAATGCATGGATGTTGATCCTACTATGGTAGACTACACCCAGTCGTTTGTAAGGCTATTCGAATGTGGAGATTGCCCTGAAGACTACTCTGGTGATGGTATCGACTGTATCGGTAAGTACACCAACCATTTGGATGAACCTAAGGAGACTCAACTCCTGCTCCTGCAACAATTGCTCCAGGATTTATTCTTCAAAGGTATAGGGCTAGGTAGACAGTTGCCATTGTGTTTAAAGCCCCTCTGCACTAGTTTGGCATGGAGGGATTAGACCTCCCTGCAAGGTCACTGGCAGGTGGTTATCTCATCAAATCAGCTCTCAATTAACATTAAAAAGGGCAACATTGGGGATCAATGGGTAACGCTTAGGCATTGTTGGCTGTATAGAGGGCGCAAGTAGCTATAAGTAGTGCAGTGGGGCTTTAAGGTTAGGGCTACGGTTAGGTAAAGTGATCGATAGGTCCAGGGGTGAAGTAAAGAATTCAGTTAGCAGGAGTAAGTGTTGTAAAACCATTTATTCATGGATGAATAAATGAAGAATTGAATGGATAGATGGAAAGGGAGATGAAGGAATGATTGGAATATAGGAATATCTTACCAGATAATTATATGCAGATAAAAGATAGTTACCATTAAGAATGAATAAATGTTCTACCAAATAACAATCAACTAAATAACAACATATCATTATCATTATAATATATACTTCACTTTCAATATGATGGTAAGACATTTAGACAATATGGATAAATAGATAAATCTAAGGTATTGGTTGAATCTACATTTTTCTGTAAAGTCTCGCAGCCCGTTTTTTAATTTGTTTTTGTTTAACATTACATAGATTTGAGAAAAGATCTAATAAACTTCATCCATTTAAGCAATGATAAGTATCATTCTTCATTGTCCATGTTTTGATCAATACCCATCCCCGATTCTTATTTCATTGATGATGCAGAAGACTACGTACCACCGTTGATCAATCTGACAGTCATTGCGCTCGACCATTATGATCCTACTGAAGATGCCGTAGCACCAGATACAGACATCACTGTATTCGTCGCCGATCCTTTGGCACGATTCGGTACCACAAGGGTAGCTTCGGCCCTCACTGGACCTGATGGCATCGCTGTTTTGTCGGTTCCTCACAACCAGTCCTTGATCATCACAGCAAGTTGTGAAGGTTACCTTGTCAACTCGATCACTGCTAAGGCTAACCTGAAGCAAAGTACGTGGAAATGATCCTTTCATATTGAAATTTAATTTCGAGAACAGGTTTAAGCTTAGATTGTTTCCTTTTTATTTAAGAAGAAAGTCACGGTGGCACTTCTAGATATAACAGATTTATAAATGTTAGGAAGCTTCATTGGACAGATTTCTTTAACATTTTCACTGTAACTCCCTCTATTTAGTTCAGATGAATGATCTGTATATAAATGAAAACAATAACCAAACAAACAACAAAAAATGACAGAAAAATAACGTACACAACATGTGCATATGAAAGAAAAATAGCAGAATTTTACAAATTTATATCAAGCTTTCAATCTGTGACTTATTTCACCCCAAAGCGAGGTGGTCAACTTAATACGTTTCTACTTGTTGTACTCTGTATCAAAGAGTTTTTGACATGGTCTATAATTTATTATCTTGTTCAAGGGATATTATCATACATGCACTTGGGAACTATACCTTATGAACCATGTAGTCTATTGTAATAATCGATATACATATATCACGTGAGCAACGTTCCATATAACTTACCACTGATGGTAACTTTGCCAACAATATTAACTACCATGGCAACATTACTCAACAGCCAATCAAATCAAGGTTTCCATGGAAGTAAATTTTAATGACAAAGTTACCATCAATGCAAAGTTGTATGCAACTGGGCCCAGATATACATAAATATCCACACCATTGGATATTTTCCTTTTTTTAATTTCATAGACACTCGTCTAGTGATTTAAGCAGTTTACGTATTCAGAAAGTATAACAAAACTTTAAGAAATAATTGATACCATGTGAATATTTCAATATCTATCACGCTAAAAAAGAACACTTTTATATTCCCTCTTTTACCTTTATCATTTGTTTCTACAGAAAATATTGTGACTATACCTATAGCCGTCTATGAGGAACTGAATTTATTCCGTTGGTTGACGGCCAGTTCTAATTCATTTGCATTTGGAGGAACGGAGGACACAGCTCAGTACCAAGTAGCCATTCCTGCTGGTAAATAAATTTGGCATATCATGACTTCCTTTTGATATGAATGCCTTTTAAAGATTTTTTTGTAATTCTAGGCTCTCTTGTAAAGAAAGATTAAACACCGGTAATGAATTTTTGTATAAATAGATATTTAAAGGACTATAGCTAATAAAGTGATCAAATATGGATTGGTCTACCGGTATATGATTTTATTCTTCACTTAATATATGGCAAAAACATGTAATCAACAAGACTTTAAACATGTCACGGGAGAAATCGGTCCTCCAGAGACAGAAGTGTTCCATTGGGTGTATTATCACTACCTCGTTTCAATTTACATATTTCGTCATGTCATATTTAGTTATGGTAATATATCAGCATCCTCAATATTGCCTTGATATATTTAATGAGGCATATAATTGGCAAAGGGTTACCAAAATTAAAAAACTTGCATGATGGTTGCTTATACTGTTTATCATAACTTCTTATAACTCTATCTAATCATTCAACATAGTGGCAGTGGTGGGATTTGAACCCCATGCCATCAAAATAGATAGTACACAAAAGAAAGTTGACATCTATTTCTATGTTTCTGGTCAGGTCCATATCAATGACATGTAAATTTGTGAACCCATAGGAAGGTCCTCTTTATTGGAACTTAACTGAATGTGGAAATTGTATCTGTTATTGTTTTCAGGTGGTCTACGTGTTAGGAACAGACGTCTTGTACAAATCGAGTTCTACGGTGTCAATCTCACCGTCCCAGAGCAGTTCGAACATTCCCCGGAACCAATTGCTGTGCTCAATGCAGGTCAGTAATGTTTAAACTACACTCCATTTTTTCTCGCCAGAGAGAGTTTTTATATGATTTGAATTGTTACTACTTTTAACAATATGAGTGCAAACATCTATTTCCGAATTTTAAATAGAGAGTGACCTGATGAGGCACATATATTAGGTAATGCTGATCAGAGGTCAATTAGGGATTATTATGAGTATTCAGTTATGTTCCTTCTGATTTACAATTTCACAGACAAATTCTGATGTGTGCAAATTAAAGAGTAAAAATTAGCACAGGGAGGTAAATTACCGGTGAGCGGAATTGAGAGACAGGTCATAAGATGAGAGTTAAAATGACCAGTTAAGTTGATACATTATTGAGTAGCGAATGCAGAAGGATATTGGAGATGTAGTTACATTTTTCTTGTTATTCTTAATCATTCAGGTCCTGGACCACGTGGAGATATTGGAACAACCATTAATGGAGAACCTGGTAAGACCCGAAGTAGGAATTGTGGAGCAGAAAATGAAAAGTTAAATTGAACTGAACTGAAATGTTGATATAGCAATTATAATCCACTTTGCAGCGTGAGGGCTGATTAACATGAAATGTAAAAACTAAATGGGAGAATAGCAGTTTACATTGTTTTTATATATAATTGCCATAATGAATAAGTGAATTATGGATTTGATCGTAATGCAATCTAATTTATACAATAATTGAAAAATAGTTTCATAAGCATGGGTGAAGGGAGGGGCGGAAAATGGGTGAGTTAAGAGGCAAGATTCAGAGAGAATGGAGCAAGAAAGAGACACATGACGATTTATAACAAAGTGAAAACAAAATTCATGAAATCCATAATTTAACACTGTTGTAAATGTGTATTAAATCGTGAGTCATATTGATTGCAACGTACAAATTTAGTTTAATTTATTCAAAAAAGACGATATCCCTAACTGTAATTTTTTGTCTTTGATCATTTCAGCAAGAGCAGAATTGGTGGCCCTTGACATAGTTGGCATGATGGAGCTCAATGTATTTGAGACTTCAACATCTTTTAGATCTGTGACGATAACACAACCAGTTACTATCACCATCCCTATTACAAGTCTTTCCGATGAGTTTAGTGCCGGCGATTTTATGGATGCCTGGTACTTCAATGAAGATCATGGTAAATATTTCTTTATATTCATACTTCCCAAAAATGTACTTCTTTTGTGAGGAATAATGTGTTTACTCTTGTTTTCTTTGTTTTCTTTGGATGATGTTGGTTACATGTAATTTCTAGGTTGTATTCAGTTCACATTGAAAAAGAACTATTATATGAATGCGATTATAAGCTCTTCTGTTATTGCTAATCATTAGTTTTTCAGAACCTTTGTCTTCTAAATCTCTCTCTAGATATTCTGTGCTACTTTAATTTTATTAACTTCACCTAGTTAATTTGCATCATTCAATACAAGAAATAATGAGAAGACGCATCACGATTATTCGTATGATACAAAGCAGTGATAGATGAAATATTAAAATTGGTATAGAGTCAAGTTTGGTCACGATATTAATAATCTTTCATCAAATTTCTTCTTCATTTTTTGTTAACGTCTGCAGGTGTATGGGTTAAAGACGGCACTGGTATTATTGAGCAAGATCAGGATACTGGTATGTTGGTGTGGAATTACGAAGCAACACATTTTACTTGGTGGGCAGCAGCCAAACCACAGGAACAAACCAGCTGTGTTAAGGTCAAGACTTGTCTGGACGGAGCCTGTAACCTCCCTGTACCTGGGGTCAGAATACAGTGAGTCTTCAATCTTAATTCCCACAAAATCTGTTTCATTTTTCTTTACTTACGACGGGCCCTTTTGTAGGTTTGTAATTTATAACTGGAGGAATAAAGTCATCTCGCCTTTTACGAGCAAATAAGCTATTTACCTCTATAAAGTTGGCATTGGTTTTGACACATCCCCTAAGAAGAGAGATAACCTGTTAATGTTACTATTCATGTCAAAATTTAAGATTGGCCGGTTCTTTGATAAACAAAATTATGCAAAGTATTTCACAGGCTCAATATTGAGTACTTGTCGTTTAGGTTAACACTTCAAGGAACAAACTCATGTTATTTTGCTTTACTTATTCCCATTTGCTTTCAGACTTACTGCTGAAGATTATGGTTTCTCGAGTGCAAGAACAACCGACCGATATGCAGAAGCCGTCTTTAACTTCAAACACGGAAGAACCGTTACCCTGGAAGCAGTGTGCGCCATGGAGAGAGTTACAGTGTCCAGTACCCTACTAACGGCTGTATTTGACAATGCCGATGCTGACATACCTTCGGTCATCCCTGACCCTCTCCTCCCATTGGACGTCTGTAGGGAAGTCACCCTCATGCTTCCACCCCTAGCAAGTACGTGGTCAATTTTTAATCTTTAACATATTATACGCTTATAATTATGTTTGTACACACAAAAATGACAATGCTGTGGAAATGCAATACTTGATGGTAAATGTTTAGATGTACGTAAACCAAATCCCCGACTGAAAATAGAGGGCAACAGGTAGCATGAATTCAAATTTGCTGGTTTGATATATTGTTGCGTTTAATTGAAGAAAAAACATTACAACCAAGATATTTTGTAGGTCTTAGAAATACTTCAATTTAAATTTAAAATGGCCAGTGATGTGAATAAATGATTATTTAGCTGAAATCATGAAGGTGTTTTTTTTAAATTAATAGTTCTTTTAACTTTCATAGGAATACATGATTTTGACTGGTAATATTCAACTAGTTATTTTATGGTTACATTGTAAATCGTATATTATATAATTATTAGTATCATTATATTTGAAAAATGAACCAATAATGTCTGTACTTCTCATTTATGTTGTGTCTTATTTGTTTTTGTTTTTCCTGTAGGTAACATAACATGTCCCGATCCCGGTGCGGTTGAATTCTCTACTCATTCTATCAACGGTAACAAGTACTCTGACGTCGTGCAATACACCTGTGATATGGGTCGATCACAGGACGGAGATGGATACAGAACATGCCTTGAGTGCGGCTTATGGTCCAATAAACCTGCCACATGCACAAATTCAGCTGGCTCTGCTAAGAAGAGGCGGCGACGTCGTTCATCAAGTCAAAAGAAACAACAGGTTGCTGATGTTTAAAACTCGGAGATAAAAGAATTATGGAATCAGAAGTTATAATGAGATCAACATATTTGAAAAACCATTTATGTTAAGTACATTTTGGTGCTAAATTGCTTCTTTGCTGACCCAAGTATTGCTCACAACTTTTTTAAGTAAAAATAAACGATATAGGTTGTGGTTATGTGTATCTATGGGAATAGTAAGCTCAGTCGAATACTATTCCTTCTTTATATTTATATTACATATGGTGGTAAATATGGTGTAAAATTGTACACTTGAAAAATGTGATAAATAATTAATTGGTATGGATTTTTAAGAACTTTTCCTTGCATGGGCTCTTCTGTAAAGCTAAACAATTTCCCTCATCAAGATATATATAACGAATGTCAGATTCAGTTTGAATGCGAGTTGAATAAAACATTTTTATCTTTATCTTTTATATCTTAATTTAAATCCTATGTTGGCTCAAGGTATTTAAGCATTTAGTCAGAAGTGTAATTGCCATTTAGGCAAAACTTCGAAATTCAAGCCCCACAATCTGGAATTATACAGACGATACTGTCACGGATCATAAGTGATAGAAATCATGAGCATTGCATCACTGAGGAAAGGCCCGGGAACGGTCGTTCAATTCGGTTATAGTGGCCTTAATATTCTATTATTAGTGTAGACTAGCTGGACCCGCGGAAATCCGCGGGATTCTAGAGGGGGGCGGGGGTGTAAATAGATATATAGAGACTGTCTAAATTAAAACCACCAAGAACTTTATTTGCCATTCAGGCCATTAAAAAATATACATGTTTAGCGTCCCCGCCCGCTTCCTTTTTGGGGGCCGCCTCCTATTTTTTTTTTGTTGATTTTTTTTGATTTTTTTTTGAAAGAAAAAAAACATGAAAAGCACTGCTAAAATGTATTTCTGATTTAAAAAAAAAAAAAAAAAAAATCTCGGCCGCCATCTTGAAAAATAGCCTGAATGTCAGGGAAAATGTACGGAGCGGCCATTTTGAAAGAAAAAAAAAAAAAAAAGGGCCTCCTCCCATTTTTCTAAAAACAGGATGCTATAAGCATGTTTTTTTTTTAATTTGGCCTTATATTAAATAATTTAAAAAAATCCAACTGTACCGGTAGTTATTCTTTAAGCCAGTGGAACTGCGTAGAGTTCTGTAGAGTGGCGTACCGACTACGCAGATGGTTGCTTACTGTGTTGAAAGCTTTTACTGCTTTGTCGATCTGGCGTAGGGTAGCGTACTGTTGCGTAGGCATGTAGCATAGTGTTGCGTAAAAAGACGTACTTTCTACGTCAAGTTTCTATGCCTAAAGTACGCGAAAAAATTAAACATGTTGAATTGTTTTCGTTCATCTTGCGTACCCCTTTCCGTCCCTCAGCATATAGTAACGTAGGCCAGCGTAGGTGGTACGCAACACTACGCAACTCTACGTATTGACCCACGCCAATTAGTGACCCGCAGGTGTCACAAATAAAGTATTAAAAAAATGCTCATCTGACCCTAATTAAACGCCTAAAACCCCCAAGCTTTCGGGGGTTTATGGCCCCTTGAAACCCGTGGACCCCACGCCTATATTATATATACACTCAACTCGCTGCGATCTGATCTCTCCCCCCCCCCCACTTTGAAGAACGTAACCCCCTGAGCTTTTGGGGGTTAATGACCCCTTGTAACCCATGGACCCCACGCCTATATTATATATACACTCAACTCAGGACCCATTCTAGAGGGGGGCGCAGGCAAAAAATTAAGTTTTTCATTTCTGGGGCTCCATTTCAAATTTTCGGAAAATTTTCGGGGGCTACTTTTTCAACTTTCTGGGGCTCTTTTTTCTGGGGCTACTTTTTCATTAATTCATAAAAGGATAGGCCTACACTTTGTTGAGATTTGTTTAGTAGGCTAAGGTTTCAGGCTTCCTACATCCTACTTCATAATTGCCTATTTAAAAAAAAAAAAAACATTTTTCTAGTTCAATAACCAAGTTTTCATGCATTGATTTGATGCTAGAACTGTAACATAATAATAGACCCTAGATTGTGATTATTTCTGACCATGAATTTCGATAATCATTTTTCAAAGTAAAATTTTCATAAGAAAATATCAGACAGTCGTTTAAAAACGTAGACATTATTTATAGTAATACTTTTACTAATTCTAAGCTCAGGTTTCGTAAATCTATTCACGAAACTATATTGAAATCGCGGCAATAATGATGCAAAGTGTCAAATCTCTTCGACTCGAGCTCAGCTTCAGCACACACACTTCAGCGTAACTCCAGCAAGCTCGAACACCGGCGCCGCAGGCGTCGGACGCCTGCGGTGCGCGGTGCCTGTGTTGGAGCTTCCCGAGCACGCAGCTGCACTGTGTGTTGAATGAAAGCAGCTTGCGACTGAATTGTCAGTCCATTGGTTTTCTTGTGAAAACTTTCCTTTAGAAAATGATAATCAAAATTGAGTATACATGGCCGTAATAATCACAAAATAAGCTTTGATTTCATACCTCCATTCACGAAAACTATATAAAAATCGCGGCAATCATGATGGAAATAGGTCTCTAAGTTTGGACGTCGACGGGAATTAGCCCAGTGTATCTCGCTTGTGCAGGTACCGCTTGTGCAGTGCAGTGCAGCAAGTACAAAGCACATCCTATAGAAAGATACCTAACACGGGGTAAGTCGTACCCGTTCAGCGTGCATTTAATACGCAACTTCATGTGAGTGGATCGTCATCGGTCGTGTGTCTACGGATGTAATGTTGAATATCCATGAGGTATCTCTGTCGTCACGCATATCCTGCATTATGCATATCGCGTCTGTTTTCGCCCTGGACGTCGACACGGAGGAGGACCTCGGCCGGAGTATAGCCAATTCCACAGAGTAGACTCTCCCGCGGACGACGGCACCGGGCACGGTTACCCCGAGGGGACGGTTCAGGATGAGATAGCTGCACCAGCTTCGGTCGGCGATCTCATTAAAAAACAATAGAATACAAAGGCCGGCGGAGACGTCGCGCCCCCCGCGGAGCCTTAGCGTATTACTATTATAGATATTTCTGTACTACATGGTAAATATCGCACTATTTGTAGGCCGTTCTACTAAGGTGAAGCATATATGTATAGATATGTTAATGTATAATGATTTATCAAATACAATGTAAAATATTGGTGCTTGTTAATGTTCTTTCTTCGTTTAACTTTGAGTATATTGTATGGCTCTTATATTGATTAACCTATGTTTATGGAACGAAACAAAACATTATCAATACTATTTATCATGCTGCAATGATTCAAACTGCTGTTTCGGTTGAAAAGAAAGAAAGGCTCTTAAAAATGTTGTGGTATAATTTTACGTAATAATGTATTAAGTTTTAATGCCTAGTCATAAATTTACAAGTTTATCTGACAACTTAGAGAAAAAAGGCGCAGGGAGAGACAAAAATTGAATTGATATAAATAGTAATCTTTAAATTCAGTAACCAATGGTTTGAAAGCAAATTGTTTTGTAATTGACTTTCATTTTTTTGGAGGTCCTTTTCGGACCCGTCTCACTTTTGATTTAAACCCTAGTTGATCTTTCACCTGTCTAAGTTAAGAAATCTGGGGTCATCATCTTAACAATTAACACCATCAGCTCCCCTACCACCACCACCTCTACCACCACTACCACTACCAAAACGTCCACCACCATCATCATCATCATCACTATCTTTTTCATCAATATCATCATCACCATCTTTTTCATCAATATCATCATCATCATTATTATTAACATATTATCAACATCATGAACCACAATGAGGAATACACCCTTCCCTTCTTTCTTTCTCTACTTCGTCATCTAAAGTGAATCCTCCTACTCCTATAGTACTATGGTACTCCAAAATGCTAGGAGTCACTTTATTTACCTCTTCCCATCCACAAACAAACCCATTAATATCGTCTGCAAACAAAACAAAAATCCAGGAAGTAGATCCCTCCCCTCATTCCTCGTGTGAAGTTTGTTGGTTGAATCAGCATTATTGCAATGTATATAATAAGTTATAAATATTGGTTTTCGTACACGTGCTGTATTTCTACAAAGGGATGTATGTAACTATTTTTGTGTCTATCGTAATGAATTTCTTGCAATCGTATGCGTGCTAATGGTAATGATTTGTTTACACTAATCTATGCATTGAGATGTTATTATCATAGTTTTAATATTTTGCTTGGAATTATTTTTATTTCCCATCATGTAACTAACTTTTAACCTTACATCAAAGTGTTTTAATACAGTAATTTCATGACATTAATATCCATCGCCTTATCCATACTTCTCCTTATCATAAATGCTATTATTTCTATTGAATGTGATATTATAGCATTTTATCTCCTGTAAATGTTGATTTTTAGTGATTGTATAATATACGCTTCTTGTGGTTCTATAAGAAGAATGGTTGTTTCGTTTCAAGGATATGAAACATTAACACAAAATCTGTTCCTCTCAAAATGGCATGTCACAATCAGCATTACGTACATTGCTGGATTATCCTCCATTAAACGTTTACATTATGGTATAAAAGTTCTTTCTTTAAAAAAAAAAGAACACACAGCCGCGTGTAAGGCCATTTGAAGGCGCAGAATGCCCTGAAGGTTACTCGGGTGATGGTGTCACATTTATATGTAAGTACACACGACCACGTATAGATTGATGGATCAATGGATCGATTGGAAAATAGATTGATATGTATGAAGGGAAAGAGATTGATGAATAAGAAGAATAAAGGATTAACTAAATATTAATATTATGCAATATAATAAATGAATGCTCTCTATAAACTTCCTAATTAAATATAACCATGGGCGTCAATCTGAACTTCCTTGATATCTAACATATCTTTAAAGTTAAAGGTTAGAAATCGTGGAAGAGATATATATGTCTATTTTTAATTTGTAAATTACCATGATTGTGATTGCATTAATAAATTATAAATACCTAAATATATTGTTTGGAAGTTTGTGGCTCAGTCTATTTTGAACGTGGTGTATTGGACGTATTCCCTCTAATCAGCGATATTCAGCATTGCATTTATTTGCGGTATTATTCTCTATGACCTTTAGTGAAGACGTTAGGAATTGTCCTCTCTCTCTCTCTCTCTCTCTCTCTCTCTTTCCCCATCTCTTCTCTTGGAATTTTCCTTTATCTTTCTTATTGAACGCTTCTTCTCTTTCTCTCTCTCTATCTCTCTCTCTCTCTCTCTCTCTCTCTCTCTCTCTCTCTCTCTCACACACACACACACACACACACACACACATTCCTTCCTATCCTCTTCTAGTCTTCCGTCCTTTTTTGGTCATATGAGTTTACATAATATAGCACATTTACGCTCAATTCGGTTCAAAATGAATCCAATTTGTTTGGGTTATACAGGTATATCTATACATCTGTAATTCACATAGAGGTGTCGCGGTCGAGTGGTTTAAACATTTGAATGGAGATGCGAGGGTCATGGGTTCTAGCTCCGGCGCGGCCTAGTGTCTAGTCAAGAATCTGGCCGGTTCTTCCTTGGGTTTATATTCCCTACACACTTGATTCAAGCCGCCGAAGATGGCGTGGTGGAGTTCAAAATTAAATAGGCCAGATTCTGGACTACTGGAGTTCTTCGGTAAAACGTTTGACACTTTTCACTCGGCTACGGGTACGGGTACGGGTACGGGTAGGAAGGAGTTCTGTAAATATTATGTGAGCACCAAAATCGGTAGTCTAGCTAGAGTGCCTTGAACACCTTACGTGGTGGATACGAGCGCCATAATAATATATATATTATTATTTTAATCATTATCATTAGCATTATATCACAACCGTCAACCAATTCAAATACATTATCTGCTTCTGATATTATTTTAATATAACTATGTTAATCTTTACGGTTGTGGGCCAAACCTGCCAGTTACCATTTTGTCCCCTTTGACTGTCTAGTTGTCACTTATGTGATGGAAAACGGTCATGTTCTGATTGTATTGTAATCTGATTGAGTTATTGTCAATGATTTAGGGAAATAAATATTACAATAAGATTATTTATATACTATAGTATAACATAACTTCCATTAGTGCACGCTTATATCATTTATCGGGCTTACGATGATATGTGCAAACCTGCCGTGAACCCAAATAGGTCCATGGAACTGGCTACAGCTAGTTGTTGATATTCCAATTACCATTTTGTCCCCTTTGACTGTCTAGTTGTCACTTATGTGATGGAAAACGGTCATGTTCTGATTGTATTGTAATCTGATTGAGTTATTGTCAATGATTTAGGGAAATAAATATTACAATAAGATTATTTATATACTATAGTATAACATAACTTCCATTAGTGCACGCTTATATCATTTATCGGGCTTACGATGATATGTGCAAACCTGCCGTGAACCCAAATAGGTTCATGGAACTGGCTACAGCTAGTTGTTGATATTCTGCATGTACACATTTATAAATTGCTTTACCTTTCTTTGAAGTAAAGAAGTGATTACAGCAGTTATAAAAACAAAATACTGATAAGCCCATATGCCCTATCATGCTTTGCATGCTTTATTAGAAAGAAAAATCACTACCTGTATCAATTGAGGTAGGACAAGTTAAAACAACAGTGGCTATAATCGTAGTAATGACAACATGAAAATTGTAGAATAAATATTGATAGTAATAATAAAAATGTACGATAATTATGATAATAATATTTGTAATTAATAATAACGATTAGAATAATAAGAACAACAGAAATAATAATAATAATGATTAGAATAATAAAAACAACAGGAATAAAAATAATAATGTTAAGAATAATAAAAACAACAGAAATAATAAAAAATAATGATAATAATAATAATAATAATAATTATGAGAAGAAGAAGAAGAAGAAGAAGATAATAGTGCTAAAAACAATAACAATTATCTTAATCAACATTACCACCACCACCACCAACTTTATCATTATTATATATATTATTTACCATTTAATAGAAAAGTCACCAGAGTTTCTCGTATATTGGGACCTCAAAAGAACGGGGGGTTCTATTCCCTTCCCAATAACTTCCCCAATTAAAACTTCTTCGTAGAATTAGCGTCCTCTTTTAAGAGCACAACATTTAATTAAAATAAATGTCGAATAAATATATGTCTAGCATGAGGCTAAAATTGATAAAATTCCCCAAGGAGAAAGAACTAAATAAGCCTAGTCCACTACATTGAATACATCTGGATGGGTCCAGTAACGTGTGATATGCAGAAATTTATGAGGCGCCCAATCCCACCAAGCAGAATGTAGGCTTTAAGGTAGGGATGAGGATCTTGGAAAAGGATGGGAGGGCCGTCAGAGTTGTTTCAGCTTCCTTTCCGGTTTCTTTTTTTTACCAAGCTTAAGCTTTCTCTTTCTCTCGATCTCTCCTTGCACATTTCCCGTTCCTATTTCATCATTTTATTTTCAATAACAAGTGGATACATTTCGTGGAAAAAATGGGGGGAAATCTCGTACTAAATCAAAATGTAGAAAGAGCCCATAATCCAGCCATTTTGTGCTAAACAGGTATGAACCTTCCACTAATTGGGAAGTAATTTCCGTAGAATTACTGACCTATAAGACAGAATCTATACAATACACTTAAAAAAAAAAGTAGAACTGGTATAATCTACAATAGCGCGTATAGGGGGGGGGGGGCTAATATTTCCAAATAGTTTTTTGTTGTTAAAGAAGTTTTCATTCATATTGACATACAATGGGAAGTGTGATCCCTTAATCCCTGCCCCCCCCCCCCCCCCCCCCCCCACACACACACCCAAACATGGTGAAGAGCTGCACTGGCTTCGCCATGAGATGCTTAAACTGAATATATGATATTGGCAATGCAAAGATGGAAGACTATGTACAGCTAATTAACAACATTTATATACAACAATTAATATAAGCAATCAAGTGAAACGAAAAGTTTATCTGCTCGCCAAAGTATTTACCAAAGAGATACACAACACGCCTGCACACACATACATAACAACACAACAAAAAATAACGGATAAAACAAACGATGTCTTAATCTTTTTTTTTTGCTGATAGATTAATATACCTAAAAAGGGGGGGGGGGGAGTTCATAGGAATATCGTTATAATGTAGGCAACTCTCTATTTAGAGAAGAATGATTATCAAAAATGAAAGCAAAAGCGATATTTGGCAGAATTCTAGTCGATGACCATTTCCTGTGTCTACTACCCGTTTAGGGATTATCCTTGTCCCTTCCTTGGTTGTCGTTGTCGACACCACATCGACGACTTCAACACTGGTGTCAACGGAGCACTTCCTCGACTTCATCTTGTAACCCATGTGAGATCCGGACGTCATGGCCTCCGAGAACTCAGCTAGGATGGAGGTCGTGGCATTAACGACCGCCGGCTGGGCGTTGATCTCCTGTGGTCGCATGTCACCTCCACTCCATTCTCCGATCACCCAGAGAATGTACTCCCGGTAGTCTGCGATGTCGACCTGCGAAGTAGGGCACTGTACCATACGGGGATTGAACCCGACGACGTTCACGACACCGTTGTTATCGACGATACCTCTCGCGATGACGCTTGCGTCTGCGCGGACGCCAAACACACAGGACACGTCTACCTCGGCTCTGTAGAATAAAGGAGACGCGTTGTCCTGAAACATGGGGTAGTAGCCGATCACCGTTCCGATGATGACAACGTCTGCTCGCTGGGTTCTCCGAGTGATGTTCCAAGGCTCCCAGTCGGACGTCAGCGAACACGCCTGCGTACAACCAACGACGTAGAAAAGGACCACGAGTACTGTGAACAGTGCCGCTGCCATCTTGATTTCTTCGTGATATCCTTCTGCTCTGCCAGCCAACCCAAATCGGAACTGTTTAAGATAAGTAGTAGAATAAAAGTAACTTCAAAAGCATGTGATTTAAACCATAACCATGATTTTAGCATAGCAGCAGTGGCAACATTTTTGGCTAAGCATAGTTCTTTCTCATGTGGAAAATAAGCTGGCGATCGTGCCAAGTTTCCAATGATTTAGTATTGGGTTCTCGACAGTCTGTACTACACTGCTTAATCTGAATGTACACCTTGTCATGCTCACTTTCTATCACTTATATTATAACTAGAACTAAATCAATTATTACGTAACATGATTGTTCTATTAGCTGATTAACCCTAATTAATAATCGACGTTAACAAAAAATCCAACTTCCTGAAACGATAACGTTATACCTTTTTGAATTATCTTCTTTTCCTATATGACATTTAAGTGCACCCATGGGTATTTTTATAGGACGGTAGAAGGTGACAGGTAGAAGTGGAAATCATTTAAAAATTGTCATTGAATGAAATTGTGACCAGAGTAATAACTTTTTTTTAAATTGCCAGACATCGAGACTTTATCGAGACCTTGACAAAGCAATTTGCCATTGAATATATTGCTGTAGGTCGTTTATTGTGAGCAACTTTGACTTTTATAGCAGAGTCGACATCACTATTTTATGTCGTCCGATTGAATTGAATAAGTAGAGTTAATATTTTTGTCGATTTGACCTCATTTTCCCAAAGGGTCCTTGATATGCATCAAAATTAATCAATCTTCTAAAAATTGCCCTGTATTTTCGCGACTATAATTTAGATTTTTTTTCTTTCATCTTTCGCCGCTTTGATTTTTGTTGTTGCCACATATATACACGTTCAATCATCGTAAAATTCGTCCTTCAGTTTTCATAGACGGTTATTTTGTATAAATACATGACTTTTTGTATATGAATCCTATCGGTTTACGATCTTAAAAGAAGAAGTATACCAAGTACACGCCGCTTAGAATAGAGAGCAATTAATATTTCTGTGATGTATATGATTTATTTTTTATTTTCACAGGAGTCCTATTTTAACAATGATGATTTATTTTGTTGTTATCATCATAATGACCGTTACAACTCGTCGTATTATTCTTGATAAATTATTTAGAGAATTTTTTTTTTCTTTAATAATATCCATTATTGTAATAATTATTAATTTCATTATCATTGCGAGCCTCATTTTGTTTCTATGACATTCGCCCTTTTAAAGATTTATAATCATGTTTTATTTAAGGTATGATTCATCTTTTCCATGCATATTCAGTGAGAATTTTAAAAATATTGTCAAGAAAGAAACATCTACCCCCGTATCCTCAATTCTATAAAACACAACACACAATATTATTGTTAAAGGTATTACAAAGTTTTGGTATGGGGTCATAACTTTGGTTCAATCGAACATATTGGAAGCATATATGCGATTTTACAATATTTAATGATCGTTGTCGCGGTTGAAATCGAGTTTAAAGTGATAAGATTATAAATAATAAACTTTTTATGTTGTTTAGCGCCCTCTCAACACTGATATTACTTTAGCTCTAAAATTGCGATCGACCGATTTGCTATTCCCGTTTGGAAATCATATATCAGAACTGCATATTATGAGATTGTCATGGTCGCAGCTATTATGAAATGGTTTGAGGCGCCATTTGAAATATTTGAAATTTACCAAGTACCGGTAAATTTTTGATTATTCAATTTCTCGAAAGCAGAAAGGTTTTAGGGGCTAAATTTTCTATTGTTTATATTATATCCACAGGGGCATCCAAATATATCAACATTTTAAAGAATTACTATTAATCCAATTTTCAAAATTTCCGAAAACTTTGCATTACCTTTAATAGTTAGAATGGTATAGTAAGAGCAATTTTACGTATTTTTCATATAAATTTCTTGCACTGCTTTGACAGTTGTCAGTGGTGTTAATTAATGATAGCGTGATAACTGCATTCATTTACTGTATTCATATTATTATCTAGGAAATGTAGTAATTTAGTCATTCCAGTACCGTAGGAAGATAGACCACCAAAATGCATATGTATATTCCCGACATCATAAGGCAAAAACGGAGTTGTTGCAATTCACAAATAATTCAAATTTAGATATTAAATGATTTCGTAGCTATCAAGATTTAAAAGACCCACTATTGATGTTTTACAAAAATATGCGCACAAAACAGTTCGTACACAATCTAATATGAATTTTCCTCACGGCGTATAAAGATTAATTTCATGAAATTAATATGACAGTGCAGTTCATGACGGAAAGAAATATTTAGCGGAATACTTACAAATCTGCCAATGTTCACGTTTGTCCTAGAGATCGAATCGACGGAACGAAGATCCAATGAATGTCCTGAAACTGAATGGAACCTTCTTCAAGATGGTAACGCAAATAACATGAATTCAAAGCCGCAAACTCTGAGGTGCTTATATCTAGACGTAAGTTATTCTTTTCGAAATAACAAAGTTTGTCAGAATTTCCTGTGCTACATGAGCTGCCAAAGAAACTTAGTCCACCACGGGGTCCACCACAAACAGGTCACGGTCTGTTAGTGTAAGGTTATATTCAATATCCTCTATTACAGCCACGTTTGGTAATAATTATGATGCCAGGTTCCACAATATAGCTACAGCCGGAATATGAAAAAAATGCTGTTCCACCCAATGTGATACAGCAGACTAATATCTCTTGGAAGTGGTTACTTAAAATATATCTTACTCATCTATGACAGTTGGTATTTCAATCCTCGTCGTATGGAATTTGTTCCTGGGTTTTTATAGCTCAAGTGTACCTCAAGAACATTCTGTGAGTGACACTTCAGAGGCCAGACGATTCGGTCACACCCATCTATTAGTATGACAGCATGCGCGCGTTGGTCTGCTTTATATGTTGGTCAGTGTCGGTCATCGGAGTTTGTTATGACTGACCAATGATACCCCCTGGTCTGATAATAGAACTTTGGAGCTGTAATTTTCTGACTTTGACCGTTGACCATCCCGCAGGGCGAAATGTGGGTTATCAAAGCAAGGGGTATGGCAAGGTGAAACTACATAGGGGTAGAAGGAGGGGCAGTACAAAGAGGGGTTCAAAGGAGGGAAGGGTACACGGAGGAGAGGGGTACAGGGAGGGGGGTAAAAGGACGGGGCGTTCAAGGAAGGGGTACAAGGAGGGGGCTGTCCAATGAGAGGTGTAGTAGGAGTGAGAGATATTGACTGTGAGGAAGGAGGCAGAGGGGGAAGGAAAACGAGAGGGGTATAAATACAAAAGGAGAGAGAGAGCAAGAGAGAGAGAGAGAGAGAGAGAGAGAGAGAGAGAGAAAGAGGAAAAAGAGAGACAGAGAGAGAGAGAGAGAGAGAGCAAGGGATAGAGAGAGAGAGAGAGAGAGAGGGAGAGGGTGAATGCATGCATGGATATAGAGAAAGAGGATGGTGGGGAGGAATAGGGTGATAGGAGAAGAAAATGGGATGGTTAAAGTAAAAGGAAAGGCAACGTACAGATTAAAAGAGAATTAGGATACAGGAAGACAAATTTGTAAGGGTTGGGCAAGAGAATAATCAGACATTACTATGAAAGGGAAGGACATTGACGATGAGGCGAAGAAGTGGTAGAAGAGGATGCATGGATTTAAAAATTATAGAATAGAGAATGGGGGAAAGAAACGTCGGGTAAAATATTGCAATTATATATCTACTCTATAGTGCAAATCATAACCAAACTAAAATAATATTTTGCATGCATGACTTGTAATCGACAAAGTAATTATAATCAACATAGTTATGATAATAAATCAATGGATAATATTGAGGAGATAGAGAGGTAAAGTGAAGTTGTATTGTAGAAAATGATGCAAAATATCTCGAGTTGTTACTGAGGATCCATGTGATACCTCTCCATCTTATCTTATCATCTGCGAATCCTTCAACCACACTACTCAAGTTTGTTTTCTTATCTTATCTATACTTTAACACTAATGAGCAAACCTAATTATGGGGGTAATCTCCCCATTGTCCTATTAAGTTTCCAACACTTGAGTCATTTCACGACTTAACGGTAATCGAATCGATGTTTCTTGTCAATTATGATGTATTATTAATTTATCCTCTGTTTCCTTTTAACCTTTACCTCCCTTCCACAGCACGAATCGCCTCCCCCCCCCCCCCCACGAAAAATATCTACGACAGCGAATCCCGTCTCGAATCTAGCCCCTTAGCCATGTACAAGGTCATACGAGGTCTTGCTAATCGCGTGTCATTTTCACTTATTCTGACTTGACCTCACTTTAGGTCAACAGCCGTCTGTGTTTGTAAACCGTGTTGTTATGTAGGGTGTCCTCCTCCGTCTCTTCTGAAGATGGAGTGGTATCGCCAAGTCGAGATGGAGGATGGAAATGACCATGATTTCTTTTCCAAATGATAACAGTAATCCAAAGTTTGGCTTATGACAGGTAAGTGTTCCGTTTAATTGAAGGACGATCACCCAAGCGACGGGTGACCCGGGTAGGTATGTCAATATCAAGCGCGAGAGAATATAATCGAAAATAATCATGACATGCTGTTATCGAAACCAGAATGAATACGGTGATTGTTGATATAAGTATTCTCACAATGTTATGGCAATTCCATATCGATGTTACTAAGGGAATTTGAACACTTTCAAAATTATGTGCGAAGGTTGTAGACTCGAGCCCCGTCATGACATTTATTTCCTTTGGTAGACTTCAAATATATATTTGCCGCACTCGACCCATGTGTAGTAAATGTGTAGCTGTTTATGAGTTATGCCGTGTCATGCAATCCTTGCCATGCTATCAGAACCTAAAGCAGATTGATATTTTCAGAAATATATTGCTTCGATGTACTTCGTGACATGCAAACATGGATTAACAATTTTACGACAGTCAGTGGTTTAGCTACCGGGGGCATGTGCCCTCAAATCGAATTAAAAAAAAAGGAAATGAAAAAAAGAGGAAAGGAGAGAGGGAATGGGAGAGAGAGAGAGAGAGAGAGGGAGAGAGAGTAGGGTGCAAGAAAGGAAAAACAACATGAAAAGATGTTACAACTGATTTACAAATTTTCCCCACCCACTCTATAGCCTTGTTACGTAGGCCTATTTATTCCACTTAAAACCTCCGGCAACCCCCCCCCCTTCCCTCCCTCCTCCTCCATATCGACACAAGTTACCCCTTGTGATTAGACCCAAGCCACTCCACTGACTACAGTAGTCGCTGAGAATATGCCGCTAATTCCCTTCTTCTTTTTTTTTTAAATATTTTTTTATAGCAACAGTATAATATTGGACAATAATATATATGGTACGGTTGCTATATTTCGATGACAGACTGGCAATGATTTAATCGCTTTCTGGCACCATCACCTGTCAAAGGTGGTACGGGAAGGTTAATCGAATAATAACTAGTTGCGGTCAGCGTCTTTAAATCTCCGGCCACCGTTTATGAAATATCCGGCAATATCCTGCCAAAACGCATCAATCTAGAATTTCATTTTTTTTTAACGTGTTGTTCATGAAAGGGGATTTATTACATTGAGTAAAATCTGTGAAATAGCCCAAGGAGCTCCGTTTAATATTATAACGTCGGAAGCCCTTGACTTTTGCCTTGATACACTTACGAGTCAGGTTTGAGAATCTTGGAAATCGCAGTCTAGAATACTGGCAGACGAAAACACTAAACGAGAAACGTCAAGGAAATCACTTGCCACTAAAAGAATTTCGTTGCTAATATAATACAAAAAAATGCTGGGATTTGACTCACCGGCCTGCTGTTGAATATAGGATCTTTTAAATGTTTAATGTATAATTTAAATCTTTACCAAAAGTACGACTATTTCAATACAATCTGAAAAAGTTTGATGCTGTCACTATTTTTCCTAGTGTTGTTTTGATTTTTTACATATCAATCTTTTGTTTATTTTTTTATTTAAAAAAAAAAAAAAAAAAAAAAAAAATCAGAAATTGTCGCATACCTGTTTGTCCTTTAAGGAGAAGGGCAAATCGATTGATGCCTATCCCCACACAATGCAATAGAAAATGAAACAGGTCAACCCGAGAGTTAGACTTTCTTACCGAAAAAGATAACAATAAGAATATGCATTGGAATCGTATTTCAGTCGTCATCGCCCTATCATGTCTATCTCTATTCTCTACCAATGTCTCAAGTCAACTAAAACAAATTAGAAATTGTTTTTAAAATAATCCTGTTATGAACTTATGAGCCATTTGCTCTTCACATGCTTAAAACGAATTGAGAGATTTGTCTGTCACATAATTATGCCATGTTTGAGGTGCATTAAATTTTTGTTCATGTTGTTCAGAATATTTGGAAATAGTGCTAAAAAGCGCTAAAGAGGGCATATTATCTTGTTAGAACGTAGCACGCACGATACTCAACGTGAATTATTTAAGAGAGTTGTCTGCCTTATATTCAGTGAAGAACAGTGTATCATGTTTTTCTTGTTTAGAATAAATGGGAAACAACTAAAACAGCGCCAACAAAGGCACGGGCCAGCCTTTTCATTGACTTTTCGCAGCCAAACAAAAACTGGGGTGGAAATCGACCAGGCATTGTGTAAACACATAAAGCGATTATTGATTGTTGTGGAGTCTGTCGATATGATAGTATGATAACAATAGAACACTGCCATGTTCTCCTCTAATTCACTGTCTAAAAGGATCTTTTGATACGGTTACAGTAAGATAGACAACATGATAATAATGTAACCAATACACAACCTGTTGTTTGAAGCTGAATATCACATGACGTTTTTATCAGGTCTGGAATAGTGCAGGTCAGAGTTATAGTGTCTTGTTTTGTAAAAACATTGGACAATATTTTGACATCTGGTACCACCCTTTGAGGAATGGATATACCGTAACTACCGTTAGTTTGATAGTTTGACGAAAGAAGCTATAGGGGAGAGTACTGACGAACAAGGTAGGATATCAAAATGATTCGAGCTTTAAACATGTTCAGAACGTCATTCGTATGATTGTGTAGGGTAACTGTATGTGTATTCTATGACTGATGCAACTGAATAAGGAAGCTATTCAGTAAAGATATGCGTATTCATTAGAATTGTTTTATCATCTAAGTTGGGAAATTATTAGAATGATATTTAATGGATTATTGCGTCAAGAAATACAAAGGCTAATGTGTGATGGGCAGAAGTGTTTGCGTTATTAAACACCGCGTTAACATCCATGTTATTATTTGAGAGATGAAGTGTAAATGTGTAATTACACCAAAATCACATTCTACAAGTTTATTGAGCCGTTTGCATAATATAATGAAACTCATTTTTGTATAATAATTTTATTTATATGCACGATGTCTCCCCTTCTTACACATCCTCTCTTGCTCTCCTCTCTGTCTTTTTTGGTATCGACCACCTGCCATATTCCTCCATTCTATCTTAACGGTAAAATTACGAGAAAGAAGTAGTACATCTTTTTATTTACGTTGTATTCTACTCTGTATTTGACTTTGTTTCGAGGAATTTTCGATAAATTAGTGTTATGCTCAATGAGTACACGTTTCTTTCCTTTTTCAGTGTGTAGATTTCTTAAATCAGAGGAGTATGAACACGGATTATAATTAATTAATATTTTCTGTAACTTAAGACTGAGCTTTCTTCGGCCTCAAGAACGTTACACGTCTTAACGATCATCTCCTTCATTTGGCCTGTAAATCACGTTAGTTCTACTATTTCTCTCAACCTACAGCAAAGAAAATAACAGCTACATACCATGATGGCCGCGGAATTACCCCGCGGTCGTGGAAGACATCGCGGAACAAAACAAAGAAAGGACCCGAGGATCAAGTCAATAACGGAGACAACGACGACGGGATTGAACCCGTCAATGGATCTCCCTGCTCTGGTTCGAACTGGACCACCGCAGGGAGGAATTCGTCACGTACGTTTAACCCTGGGTGGCGTTTCCAAGTTCCGACAGGCCTCCAAATCGATGCCGGACGCGGTGGTCGATGACTTCGAGACGAAGAGAAGGCAGAAGCTGAGAGGCGTGATCGCCATGATGGAGATGAGTAAGAGACCGGTGAAGAGAAAGAACGACGTCGAAACACATCTTAATGAGGTATAGTTTTCATATTTGCATTCCAAAATACATTGGGTGGCAACCCTGTAATACAAACGCTCTAGTATTAACGACATTGCCAGTGTCAAATCTATTTTCATGATTCTTTGTTTGCAAATCGTCTATTTAAATTTTAAAGCCAAAAACTGCAAGAAAAAAGAGTTCGTTTTTTTGTTAAGAATATTGGGCTTTCAAAGAATATAAGCAGAAAGGAAATAATATACTACTAATAACTAATCATCTCAACAGCCTGTGTCATTTTCAAATGAAATCGAACTTTTATTTTACGCAGACAATTTCAGAGAATGTTAATAAACAACAGCGACAGACAAACCTCAAGGTAAAACACGTTTTAAATGTTCATGAAGTCACCTACCACCACCGTCACATCTCGTCACATCTTGAACAACACTTTCACGAATCATTTAAATTCTTGTACACACCTCTCCAGGCGCGTACGCAGAGGGGGGGGGGGGGGTTGGGGGGTTAAACCCCCCCCCTTTGGTAATTTTTGGTGTGCAAACCTCCCCAAACACCCCCTAAAACCCCCCCTTTTTTTTTTTTAATTATTAAAAAAAAAAAAAAAAAATATATATATTCCCATGGCCGACCTAAAAAAGACCCCCCCCCAAAAAAAAAGTGTCCTCTTACCCCCCCCCCCCCCGCTTATTCAGCGGCTGGCTGAGTCGTTGCGAAATTTTCGGACCGATTTATAAATGTTAAAACCCTCCCCTTGAAAAAATCCTGCGTACGCGTCTGCACCTCTCTATAAATAGGAGTTAAATTATAGATAAGCTGAATAATAAAAGGGTAAGACGAAAAATGTGTGCTTCAGAACGAGATTGTCATAACATTCCTTTTAACGTTGCAATATAAAATTATAGGAGCTATACCTTTAAAAAAACCATTTTGTTCATTTTGAATCTAAAAATGACCACAAAAAGAATTTGTGTACGTACATCGAATAAGTTCATTTCATTAAGATTCCTGCATCTTCACTAGTCCAATTTTGCATGCACCACCTACTCAACATGCCAAAATACCATACGCGACTTTATACATCCACCTCTTTAGTTCTTTCTGTCTCTATGTCTGTCTCCCTCTGTGTCTGTCTGTGTGTGTCTCTCTCTACTTCCTCTTTACCTATTTTTTCTTTAGCCATTTAAATGACTTTCCTACGTCTGACATTGTACTAATTTCAAGGCAGAATCGCTTTCTTACGAAGCGTTCTCTCTCAATTTCTTGCATTTTCTGTCGTAAATTCCATTGCACATGTACCTATCACAATATGAGCCCCCGTCTTTCATTTTTATTTACGGAGCTCCAATAGTAAGGTTTTTGTACTAGCTGCAAATATGCATGGACACTATGAAGAAACAAAACACTATGTATGCTTTTATAGCTCTTTATGTTTTTTTAAAGCAAATTATGATCCCAAAATGACGGCTTCACGTTCGCACCTAAAGATTAATATAAACATCACGGTTTGATACAGTATATCGGGTCATATTATATATACTTTAAACATTTTCAGCATATCTCTCACTCACCTGAAATAATTTCAAACTAATGCATTTGATTTCACATTTCATATTACACTTTTACTTTATCTTTAACTTTTCAATTTATATTAAGCTTAGATTTCGCAAAATTCCGTATTATGAACTTACATTGAGACAGGAACATCACGTTTCAGTTTTGACAATGGCGTACTGGGGTATTGGATCAGATAGGGGGTGGATACGTGTTTAAAGTGAGGATACGAATTTAATGTGTTTTGATTCAGTTGGGACAGGAGCAAGAGAGATAGAAATGGAGGATGCGCTTAAAGGGCAAATTTTAAATGGAGAAGAAAAGAGGGGGAAGGGGCCTGTACCGGTTGAAACATTAAAATCCTGTCACAGAGGAGCTTCCTTTACCCCTCTTCACCCTTCTAACAGTTGGCAAGTAATTTATTAGGAGACACATGGATCCCGTGCTCTTAATAGAATAGAAACCAAAGATATTCGATGTGCCATCGTAGCCGAGTAGAATTTTATGAGAAACATGTCCACACTTTACGTACCCAAGCCTTGTTACAGATTGCTTTCAAATGATAACGAGCTTTAAAAAAAAAAATCACCTTTTAGCATGCTAAAGCAATGGAAGCATCCAAGCGACGAAGTAAGCCGAAAGGAAATAATCGAGCAACAAAGGGCTTTACCAATAACGTAACCAACGGCAGCCATAATGAGGAAGACAACGACGACGACAACGACAGCGATGACCGAGGCGACGGCGACGGAGACTTGAAGAAGAAAGCCCTTGCTACGATGGGCAAATGGCAGAATTTTGTTCAGAAGAAGAAGTTTTTGACGAAGGGACGTCGGGCTGGGTTTGCTGGCCGTCTTCCGATCAGGAAAGGTAGCGGTGCTTCGAACAGAAACAAAGATGACCAGAAGGAAAAGCAGGTACGATTTGTCAGACTTTTCTTTTAAAATCACACCTCAAGATGCCGGTATATTATCTACATCAAGATCGAGTCCACATGAGGGCGTTTCTCAAAGCCAATTTTCAATGAAAAATGACAAAAATCAGTGAAAAATCTGCTGATAACCAATCAGAAGCAAGGATTTCAGTAGCTTATAACAAAAACTCTCATTTATCACTGTTTACAAGTTTTGTGAAACACCCCCCTGGTCCACTCCTATTTCATATGACGCATTACATTAAAGGAATTATCCATGTGATTATCATTTACACACCTGACTGAAACAAGCTTACCAATTTTGAAATGAAATTTAGACAAACCATAAATTAGTAAAACATCTACAAAAAAACAACCAAAACATGCTATAGACGTGAATAGAAAACTGAACACCTTATACTGTTCTTCTATGTCTTCTACAGGACCCCAAGACGTTAGGACGATTTCGGACGGTGGTGAAACTGGTGATCTATCTCTTAAGGCTGAGCAGGACATATATCTACAAGTAAGTACAGCCATTTAATTTCCTAGTTGGCAAATTTGAAAGGGACTTCACTGTTGAACTATGTTTGTTATTGTTGCTTTATGATTAATTTCGGCAAGTTGTCGGAAAGGTCGGCTCGACACACTTTCTCCCCCATTAAAAAAAGGCTAAAATTGGCCTTGCTCCTCCTATAAAACACGATTATATTTTTGTGCAGATTTGTTTTAATCAAGTGCTTAGGTACAAAAGATTGGCGTAAACATGTTTTATCATGATAACAGCGCTGTACATTCTGAATGTCTTTATATATCTCTACTTCGAAAAAATATTCCATTTCGTATTGCTTCAATTCGAATATTTATAGGGAAAGCGATGCCCGGATGGTGTCGTTGTTCAGTGATATCGATGCTGCCCGGGCCGGAGATCATTACAAAATACGAGGAGATCTGCTCTATGACGTCACGGAGTACAAAGCCCTGAAATCGGTAAATATAGGATTTCCCGGTCAAGTTCGCGAGTTTGTCATTCGAATTCATTTACTTTGCATTTAAGTTAGCGCAGATCAGATTTGCCATGCCAATTATCATTCAATTTTCCCGATTTTGTATTTAATTTAGGATTTTGGTCGAAGGATTTCATAGATCTGTCATTCAATTTAGAAACTGCTCAACTAGCGTTCAAATTAATCGCCACTTGTCGAGGCGTCATTTTTATCATTCAAATTAACACCTGTCATTCGTATTCGAATTATGTTTATTCAAGTTAGGAATGTTAGGGGGAAGAAATGCAACACACGTTTACAGCTTTAAAAAAAATGCTATTAAATACATGATTTCCCATTGGGGTCTTTTCTGTTATTTAATTTATTAATTTTGAGGACAAAGCATATAATTGTAGTCAGACATTAGGTAAAGAAGGGGCGAAATCAAGGGATATGGCATCTCTGAACGGACATGTTCATATACCCCGGAAAAGTGGGGATACAAAAACACCTACCCCAGTCACAATATTGTACCCTTCCTCCATAATGAAATTGTGATAAATTTATGATGAAACACAAGACAAACAACTTCCTTACATGAAAATTTACACAAATATTGAGACCATCAAGTCCGTAGATGTAAGTCTTTGTTTTTAACAATCGAACTTAAAGGCTGATGAATATCTGATAAATCTAAAAGTAAATAAAGAGTATAAATGCAAGAAAATAAAATAGGATGAAATACACATGAAAAAACGATCTTGAAAGAAAAAGAATAATACTACTAATAATAATAATTACAGTGCTTATATAGCGCCTATCACTTAGTCTGAGAATGAGCTATAAAAGTGTTTAATAAACGGAAAATGTATATTGACGATTAATTTTAGTGCACAAAGTGCTAATTTGAATGCTACAAATTAATTAGAATGCTAAAAGTACACCGTCGCGATGTCAGAAAATCGTGTTGCGCTAAATCGAATGACCAAATAGCGAAAGAAGCACTTTGTTCATCAATTGGAATGAAACACACATAGATTCTAACGAAATCTTCACAGATTTGAATTCTAGAAAAAGGAATATAAACCCGAGATATACCCGACAGCACTAAAACCGTCGAATTTGAACGCAAGACAAATGAATTTGAATGACAAACTCGCGAATTTGGCCGGGAAATCCTATAACATCCCTTTAGTTCATCCTTTTATATCATGAGGACTGCTGGCGTAGTGAATTTTTATCATATTGACGATGGCGTGGCAGGTTGATATATTCAATGATGATCATAACGATGTTGACGCCGACGCTGTGGTAATGACGGCGGCGTCGGTGATAACAAATATGATGTTGATAATGGTGATGATGCTGGCGATGATTATGATGATCGTGGTGACGCCAATGATGGTTCAAATGTTGATGGTGATAAGGATGGCGATAATGGTGATGATTTTTTTGGATGACGATGTTAATGATATAGATGACGATGAAAATAACATCATTAATAATGAGATGTAGTGGATGCAGTGGTCTATCAAATTGTTACAAAAGACAATGACATCATTCATGCCTATTTTGAAGTGGCTGTAAGTTGTTTCAAATAGATATAAATTTGCTTCCAAATTTCCATCCGTAGCTAGAATTTTTCATATTTTTGTCCTTTCAGCAAAAGATCTCAAAAGACACGAAACGAATCCTGCTCATGGATGCTAAGAAGAGATCTAAGAAGGATATCCATCACGTAAGTTACCATCTTGACATTGTATAAGCGAAGATTTCATCTGCCGATCTCTCAACTCCCGTACTTAACATGTTGAAATTTGACTGCTCATTAATCAAGTTAATTAACAGCTGTTTGTATTTTTTTTTAATCAGAAAAGCTAAGAATTTTGTTACGAACATTTGTGAATGCAAGTCAAGAACTATGTACCGTTATGGCAATAGGATTGTGAAAACAACTGTTTGGAAGCAATTCGGAAGGGTGGATTATGTAGTTCACATGAATGGTATACGCGTTATATACTGTTATGTTATGGAATCATCAATCAAATTGATACGGAATTGTCTCAATCTTGATGAAAAGTCCACCATGCACTGCTCAAATGCCACACAGAGATCAATAATATGGGATTACACATACATGTAGCAAACCGTGTTTTCCAAACACTTCAGTTATATCTTATATGGGGGAGCTTGAAGAGCAACGATTTTCAGGGGCAGTTCGATGAAGACATTCTTCCAAACTATCATAAAATCGATGTCATGTATATAACCTTTATCAGAACTCAACGTTCTCGTTAAAATTCGATGTAGGTAATGGTCGAGCTACAGCAGATGAAGGGTATCACCAAGTACCCAGTGGACATGCAGAGAGGTCTGGTGACAAACTCCTGGTATGAGGAATACCCAACGGGTAGGGTCATCATCAGATATGGCAGGAGTCCTCAGGCATTCTATGTCATACTAGGTGGATCAGGTGAGTGCAAACACGGGGGTGTCCCCTTGGACCACTCAGCAAATTCCAGCGAATGGACCGCCAAGGAAAATGGGAAATTGTGCAAAATCCTCTTTTTTAATCCCCAGCGCACGACTTCATCGCATGAATTATTTATAAACTTTAATTCTGAGAGTTGGTAGTTTGGAACGTATGACGTATTCTCAATCTTATTATTTATCTGGCCAAGTGGTTTAATCATTTTATATTCTGAAAATATCATGGATGAGGAAAAAGTTAAAGGATCAAGCTTTCACTCATGTTATTTCTATTTTTCATTTCCCCCAGCTTTGCATTTAGAAGGTGATCCCAATATTCCAGGAAGACATGTTTCATCACTCAACAAAGGGGATATGTTCGGGGTAAGAAATCCTTCAAATTATTGACCTACATCATTTCCATTTAGATATCGCTCTTGTGAAGAAAGTATAACGAGTAAACTTATCCACTAATTGTCTGATTGGAGGGACTGAATTACTCTTAAATTCCAGTCACACCAACGATACCGACAACAGACCGACTTCAGACCGACCCCAGACCGACTTCATACCGAACTGCTTTGATCAAGAAAATGCTTCGAGATGAGTGTTGAAAAACTCTCAAGCATTACAATATTCATTAGATTACTTCGATTATTATCTTGTATTTTATACAGGAACAAGCGATTGCCCACCAAAACAAACATGTCTACACGGTCATTTCCAAGGAAGCCATACAACTCATGTGTCTAGCACCAGATGTGAGTAGTAAATTTGTTAAAAATAGTATCAAATAAGTAACATATCAGTATACATTTAGAATGAAATTGTATTTCTATATCCGATCGACGTATCTATAATGACATGTTTCCATGTTTTAATGTTTTTTTTAAATTGATAGCGAAAATTTTGATCTAATCACAAAAAAAGATCGGGACAAAAATGTTGTTCTAGCAGAAAGCAAATACTTCCTCGATCTTTATTGGCTTTATTTTCTTATGAGCTACAGAGGCAGAGCAAAAGGTATTCAGAAAGTTTTCATGATAATTAAAGAGGAACGTTTTCACAAAGGTTATGACTTGTATTCATGGGCGTCAATTCTTACGTAATACCTATTGTTCCGGGGGGGGGGGATGAATAAATAGATCATCCCCCCTGAACAATAGGTATCAATTACAGATCTACGCCCATTAAGATAATGCACCCTGCCGAATTTATTTACCAAGTTATCAACAATTTCTTGATTATTTTTTTTCAGGACTACAGTCGAATATTTCTTGCCGGTGGTCTGGACAACTTTAGCGATCTCGGTGAACAGAGTTTTGTCAGGTAAGACCTAGGTCACACCAATGAGACCAACAATATGTCGAACAACAAAAACAACAACTTATTACTTCGAATAACCAAGAACCGACCGGTTTTGAATCGATGTGGAGTCATTTTTGCAGTGTGATTGAGGAATTAGGCATCAAACTTCACTTTACATAGAATGAATATATTGTGATTTCAATATTTGCAATTTATCATTTCCAATATACATATTTTATTTAACCTCGCTATAATAAAAAAAAAAAATTGTTTTGAGACGAAAAAATGTGTACAGTGTGGGTATTCTGTTACCATTTGTTACGATTATGTGACTCAATTTATTTTCTTCTTTTTTATTTCTTAATTACCATTAAATGTTTTGTTTTCCTATTACAGGTCTATCTGTGTCTTTAAACACTGGCCTATTCATCTCTTAAAGGATAACCACACGCAAACGAGATTCCAATACTTTGTGTAAGTATCACATGCTTTGTTTTTTGTACGAATTAAGGCAAGGATGAGCACTTGACAAGTGTACTAGTATTCTTCGAAGTTGGTAATATCTAATTCATTGTTTCTGAAACGAAAGACCTTCTTTTTCTATTTTTCATAATTCTTGGGAATTTAAAGTTGCTCCATTTCATAGCATCTTTTGAAGTGTTAATTAAACAAGTATATACAATCTACATAATGATTTTAACTACAATAATAGTGAAGTGTTTAATACATTCACCATATTAAATGCACTTTTATATTTACAGACATGGTACCACAATAGTTGAAGATAGCACCAAATCAGAATGGATTATCATCGTAAAATCGGTAAGAAAGGCGTTTACCTTCAGACTGTTTGTCTATATTCTTTCTGTTGCTTTACCAGTAGCATAAATATTCCCCCGCAAATACCCTTTCTCTCTACAAGAATGACATATCGCGGATTGTTTCATATTATCATGACCCATAAGGCTCGTCTTCCCCATTGAATCTTTACTGGCTGCCCATTAAATAGAGGAACATATTCAATCTTGGATATCTCTTGTTCAAATCACTTATAATAGTAAAGTCCCATCCTACATGTGCGCAGTCTGAGATCAGCCGACCAAGTGCTCAGTCGCACAACGGGGTGACAGAGCCTTCTACTTCTCTGGACCTTGTAACCGTCCACAATCAAGAGCGCCCACGTTCAAGTCACTATGTTCCCAGCTACGACATCATCTAACAGAGTATAATTCCAATGCCAACGAATACTAATGGAAAATGATCTTAATTTGAAACAATGACGACACATGAACTTTGAATTGATGAGAAATATTTATTGTAAAGCAAACGCCATGAGAATGATGAGCGCCCATCAGAGGCGTAGCAAGCTGTATCGCATAATTATCATACCCACTAAACATATAATCTATCTCTGATCATATTATAACGACCCTGGTGACATGAGTCATTACAAATTAAGAAATATATCCTCCTTCCGTTCATCAATGACAGTCATTATCGTAAATTCTTTCGGCTTTCTTTCTCTCATTATTTTTTCTTTCATCATTATTATCATTTTGGCATCTATAATTTTAGGGAAGCTGCTCAGTACTGAAGAAGTTGGTTGACCCCACACAGAATGCCAAACCTGCAATAGCTCCAGTCAGTAAGAGAAAGAAAAGCGTAGTGCCAAGTAAGTTTACTGCGGTGCCCATCTTGATAATTTTAATGTCCTCAACCAGGGATTTAACAAGAAACAGGAAAACCTCCCGATTTGGAGATGAGAAACTCGAACCATCATGGATGTTCTATTGAAATACTCTATTTTGTTTTGTTTTGTGGATGAATTAATATTATAACATTTCCCATGCAAATAATATCTTCACCCACATAACTGTGTTCTTCAGTATGTCGAAATTCCTCCTTCGTATTTATTTTCATTATCAATCGATTTTCAAATCACTCATTGGTCTTCTTTTTCAACAAATCATCATCGTTCACATTTCAGCAACCCGGTACAAGCGTGACTTCATCCAACCAGCCGAAACCCACCAGGAGATGCTCACCCGCAAGCTGAAGGAGCTGCAGAAGAGACGGTCCAAGTCCATCAAGAACAGCAGATGGAAACGGTACATCAAGAAACCGACCAACCTGCTCAAGATACCCCTTCACGATGACCCCTTCGAAGAGCCACACATGTCGGAAGACTACCGGGGAAAGACGGATCCCATAGCCGCCGATATGCATCAGAGATATGAGGAGAGCTGGAAGGTTAAAGTCTCCTATGCGATCATACGATTTTCTTGAATTTACGGTTTCCCACTTCTATACAGAAATCACTTAGTAATGATTATGTCTGATACTTATTCAAAATCAAGATCATATTTTTAACGTTTTTTTCTACACTCCATTTACTTTGAGTCTTTGACTGCCTGGCCTTTGAGCCAATTATAATGATATGTTCAAGCGGCGAAAAATTCGATTGCATCATGTCTTGAGTGAGATGTACAAGCCTGCAATGATTACATAATGAACATTATACCTAAAAAATTCATAAGTAATGATTTTGATGCATGCCGTATGCATGCTGTTTTTTTTTCTTGACACGAAAATATGACTATGGAGAAATTATGACTAGAGAAATTATCAAAATAATTTTTTTCTGAATCATGAATACTGGCAGTGCATTTAAAAAGAAATTAATTCCAGGCTTTTTTAATGCATTTTTCTAGGGAAACTCCAATTAACTAAGTAAATCTGCTGTATTTCACCACACAGGCATCGAGGTTAAAACCTACTGTCATGTCTCGGAATGATGATGTCACCGAAGCGAACACCTCAGGTGTTTCCACGACAGAAAAAGGGGGTGATAATGAAGGTGATCACCTCGATGAGACGGGGGAAGAACCTATGGATACCTCGGGCACGTCTCACCAGAATCAACATCAATCGGAAGAGGAAATTGTCATGGGAGGGCGGAAGCAATCTTTTGCAAAGGTCAGTGCATGACGTCATTGAATTTCATAAACTGTGATCATTACAAACTAATGGTGTTTGATTCGACCTATACCAGTTGAGATTGGATTTTAAAGTTGTTAGTTCTTAAAATACACTGTCGCTCATATAGTTGGGATATTTTTTTTACCCCAATTTATGGAATTATTTTGACAATGATTTATCCCTAATAGATCTAGATAATAGTATACATTCTCAGATTTTATTGAATAATAATTTGCCAGTCTTTGTTTTGCGTAACTGTTAAAGCATGTTTTTCTGATTGGGACCGGGGGGATATTCAATGAATTATTGAAAATTTATTGCATTTTCTTTGTTTTTTTTATATTTGTGGGAACTTCCCCCTGCCCTAGCCCCCGCTGCGTACAATCATAGTTCAGTGGCAAAGCAATGGCCTCGTAACTGTGAGGCACCAAGAGCAAAACCGTGTCGATGTGCCATATTAGCCGCATATTAGTGCCCCTTTGTGGGGCATTAATCCTCATTACTGTCATTTATGACTTAAGGGCGTAGGTCCCCAAGTTGATAAGCATAGTAGCATACACATGCTTTAGCAGTCACGCAAAACAAACAATGTCAAATTATTATTCAATAAAATCTGAGAATGTATACTATAATCTAGATCTATTAGGAATAAATCATTGTCAAAATAATTCCATAAATTGAGGTAGAAAAAAAATATTCCAACTATATGAGCGACAGTGTACGTTTTGTGATGCCTTTACTCAAAATGAGGAAACGGTTACACGTTGCACATTGGAATTATTCGTAATGACAATAATTCTTACTCACGCAAATGGTGTAGGCCTAATTAAAATATCATAACATTATCAGTTATCACTGCAATTATTATCGTTTATGTATGCGATTCCACTTTGTCAGGAAAACTGAAGCCACCGTACCTGGCTGCTCACCCTTCACCATCTTATCAAGATGAAAACTTTCTCTCAACAGGGTCCGTTTATGACACATCGCTCCGCTGGAATACACCCGGTCCGCGAGCCGAATAAAACAAACGACTCCAGTACGACGAGTACGCGCAATAACAATGGTGCGCGCAGAGATAGTATATCGCAATCTGAAGGAGATGTTCCAAAGAAGGCTGGATCGACACGTACAGATGGCGTCACCGTTGCGGTTGGACTCTCGCAAAGGAATAGTCTAGCACGGAGGGATAGTGTGATCCAGAGGCGAGGGAGTATGACAAGAAGGGATAATCAGGCTCTGATGGAGACCAATGATGGTGATGGGAGAGAAAGCGTTACTCAAGATAGTGGGATGACCGACCTGACAGAAGCAACCCAGTACGAACAAGGTATAGGTTATTAATGAAAACAAAAATATACAATCACATCGTCTACAATAATTATTATATTAAGAAAAAAAGAATACAAAATAATTCATCGTTGGTATACTAGTAAAGCGATGGGATCTTACATCTTAGAATCGGCAAACTCGATGCCAAAAAGTGTTAATATTCACTGTCTGACACAACGGTTTTTGTTAAAACAATGCAACCATTATAACTGTGGAAATTTATTATGTACTTTGTTTGATTGAATAGCACTGCACAGCACGCATAATTTATTGGCGAGGGATTAGAGGGCGCTGAACATTTACATTGATCATAGTTTTTATCGTAAGAGCCGATTATTTTGGTTTGTAAAAAACATATTATATGGCGCACTCCGCAATCCTCTAAAAATTCTCAAAATTGTATTTATACAAGTTTATATCAATCAAGTAAAATGAAGAAAAAAAAGTCTGTATTTAATGATTCACTGTGAAACCAAATTAAGATGGCCTCTGAAATATTCACTTGTGAGACCGCCATTCACCATTTGATTTTTTTCTCCATCAGGAGCTTTCCCTGTCGCTGGAAAAGATGATGAGGTGTATGGAAGCGACGATGATGAGGAGGAGGAAGGACAGACTGAGGCCCCTCCAGAACCAGTCCATACATTCCTCATGATAGATACATTAGAGAAAGGAGGGGTTTTCGTAAGTAATGTTTCACTCCTAAACTCCATTAGATCATAATTATCTTTGCTTGGAGAGAACAATACTTGGTATTGAAACTATTTCCACATCTTTTTATCGGGAGCAATAATGTTTTAATGATGTTTATGCCTTCCGGTCTAAACCTTTGACCAAAAAATTTGCTTTTTTATCTTAATTTTCATTCTATATGTATAAAAGTCAGTGTAATTCTAGAAATATCAATTGCCATGTTAATTGCATGAAGATTACGGCAGGCCTGCATTATATTATACTGACGAGTAATATATAGACGTGGCACGATCTTTAAGGTCGGTAATACACTTAATTGTTTGACATCATTACACATTAGTGGAAGATATCATTTCGATCTGTTTTAGTGGCAAATTCAGCCGAACTATATGCTTATCTAACACTACACAACACGGTATAACTATTCTTTATTTCTTTTTTAATCTTAAAGGGAGTTCTTGACATGGCGTTCGGTTCTCAGTCAAGCTTGAGTTTGGTTAGTAATGGAGCCGAGTGCATCATGGTCAACAAGAAGTTCTTCAAGAAACATTCCAATGACAAAACCATCTGGAACATCGGCCAAATGGTGAGTTTAAATTGGGCAATAGGTTCATCATTATGTAGGAATAGTTGTATTCTAGCAATAATAAATCTGTATAAAATATCAGAATTCTCCAGAGTAGACAATATGCATGTAACATTGTTGCGAAAGTCTTTGCACGTTGCATTAATTTACCCATCCAGCTGATGTGTAGTCTGCTGTATTACATAGAGTATAGTCTGAAATATCTATATTATAGTGATTTTTATAGAACTTTCACATACTGTACTTATGTGAACTACACACCATGTGAAAACATAATCCCCCAAAACAACACTATCGAATTACGTAGACTAATTTGTATTGCACGTAATATTCATAACTAAGATATAGGGCTATATGAGAAAGGAGACGTTTTTAATAGATAATACTGTGATCAAGTGATAATTTGAATGAAACGGAATATCAAATTGTCATTTAAAAAAAATCTAGTTCCGTCCTTATCCTGATGAAGACACACTGACTAAAGATCTTAAAGAGAAATTGACTTGGAAAGATCATCGTGATGTCACGCTCAAAGAAACAGCTCTCAGGTTCAAGAAGACAAGGAAACGATTGACAGATCCGCGTCTCCAGCGACCAAGCACCATTGTGGAATCTTTCTCTTGAACTAAGCGTAATATTCCAGCGACCAAGCACCATCGTGGAATCTTTCTCTTGAACTAAGCGTAATATTCCAGCGACCAAGCACCATCGTGGAATCTTTCTCCTGAACTAAGCGTAATATTCCAGCGACCAAGCACCATCATGGAATCTTTCTCTTGAACTAAGCGTAATATTCCAGCGACCAAGCACCATCATTGAATCTTTCTCTTGAACTAAGCGTAATATTCCAGCGACCAAGCACCATCGTGGAATCTTTCTCTTGAACTAAGCGTAATATTCCAGCGACCAAGCACCATCGTGGAATCTTTCTCTTGAACTAAGCGTAATATTCCAGCGACCAAGCACCATCATGGAATCTTTCTCCTGAACTAAGCGTAATGTATAATGGCAATATAATTATTAGGTGCACAATCCGGTATTTTGTAACGAGATCTGGCCAAAAATATATGACTTAAAGGGACTTGGTATATCATTGTTCAGATGAGAGAAAATGGTGCTCAGGTAGTGACTCAAGCAATGCTAGATGTACAATCAAAGTTAATCTGAAAGTTTGAGTGAAAACAGACCAATATTAATGATAAAAATTGATAAAAAATGATCTGATCGATTCTTTAATTCTCCCAGCTATATCATTATAATTTAATTAAATTTTAAGTGAATGTTAATCGTTACAAGGGCAATGAATTTGCTCCATACCATTAAAGTGTTGAAAGATTTTTAAAAGCCTGTTTTATGTTTATTTTCATGGAAAATCGGTTGGAAAATTTTACTGTTAGAGGGTGTTGCACAGTGACGCCTTCAAAGAAAACCATACATATCTTTGTGGTCTGAGAATTTTTTCCAGGATTTTTTGCATGACAGTGGGTCAGTAAAGTAGAATGAATATAATAAGTAACATTTCAAACAACAATTATGCAGTCTTTCATCAACCTTCAATAATTACAGAGTCACTTTAAGGATGTGTCCTTCGTTTGCATATGTATGCTTGTAATTTCATGCTGAATGGTGTATCCTTTTCAGATAGTGATTTATCTTGAGTGGACAAGCAAAATGAACCTTTACTACAGATGACCCGGGCAGGATAAATTTTCTTTCTTCCACAAAACATGTTTTCGTATCTATACAGCACAACCGTAATTCTCAAAACACTGGAGAAATAGACTTACACACATTCGCGTATATTGTGATTTTAGCTCTACTAGATTTCTTCTTTATAAATCGTCTGCAAACGGATACTTACAAATTTAAACGTAGGTTATGAAATACATTTTTGGAAAGTGCACTTGCCTAAGTGACTATTTTTTCTCATATATTTTTACTAATATAATTATATGCATATTTATTCGCTACGTAGATCATAGATAACATAATTTTACCGCTAGTCGAATCTAATCTGGGGCCTCTTGCAACAAAAAAGTTGCGTTTGAACACAACTCCAAAAACTTAACTCAGCTGGATCTTTAAGAAGTCAGGAGCCAGTATTTGAAGGATTTTTGAAGTTACGTTTTAACAGAACTCTTTTTTGCAAGCGGACCATGTTCATTATATTCTTGGTTATGCCCGTAATATATCCTGGGGTCATGTCTACTATGTAGGTTCGTTCATGTCAGTATTAGAGTGCAAACGTATAGAATTGGACAGTAGTTTCTGAAGAAGAAAAAAATTGTGCATATTCTTGCCAATCTGAACGATGCAATCGTTATCTATTGAACTGTAAGAAAATTACCTAAAAAGATTTTGTGTAGGTACTTTAATATGTATGTAGTGTGTATTGAGCTTGATGTTACAATTAAAATGTACAGATACATGTTTATGTTTTTGTTTGTGTAGCCCTTTGTGGTTTATTTTAATCAATCATTAATTGTCTGTTCATTTTCAAGGTATTAATGACATCTCACCAACTAGGCCTAATTGGCATGGTAAAAGGTTTGATTAGTGTGATGAATAGAAATGTATATATTTTTATTTCATTCTAACTACAATGTATCCAGGTTATGTAAAATAGATGTTGACTTTCTTCAAATTAAAGAGACCAAATGTGAAAAGTTGCAAGAAGGAAACAAACAGATTTTATTGATTTTCCAAACTTAGGATTGTAAATTTTTTACTATTTATCACAAATTAAAGCTGCTATCATATAATGCAAGCAAATTTCTTGACACAATTAGGCTTTTGTATTCATATTTTATTATCTATTCGATTTTCCCCTCGTTTGTTCAAATATAAATTGAAATACATAGGATATTTCTTTGTATAAAAAATCACTACTCAAGCTGTCCAATGATATTGGAGGCTTCGAACCTCGGACATCAAAGGTAACAGCACACCAGTAGATTTTCTCGTGCAACCATAGAAAACGACAGCTGCTTTGAATAATATGTTGCCAGTTGGGTCTCTATCTCTTAAAACTCCTTGGTGCGACGGCCGTAACCCTGAGTGCTCCCGCGTCGTAGAAGGTCTATCCGTCGCCGATCGAAAACTCAAATTTAATGCATACGTCTTTGTGAAGTGCCTCGATACAAACAATATCATTCTCCTGATAGAAAAATAGCATTTCAATAGACAGAATCCAAACTGCATACATTAGTTGTTGCCATACATAACATTTTGCAACATCGTATAGGCTAATTGCGGGTCGACTAAAATCAATTCTATTTTTTAAATTACGAAAGAGAGCTATCCGTATTTGTACAGGATCGCATTATTTGGCTCACACAGACGCGTGGATCAAGGATTTCTTAGGGGGGGGGGGGGGGGCCCAAATTTGAAATTATGCGAGCCAAATATTGGTACGTATTGGTGACCAGCATTGACGTAATGGGGGGGGGGGGGGGGTGCAGGGAGGGGCGATTTTACTCCGCCTCCTTCCTCCGCAAAGCGCCGAAGTTTTTACGTTTCATTAAATTATTAGAGAAAGAAGACGATTCGTTGTACCGTTCTCGACTCTTAATCCTCGTCTGAAATCAGTTCCCCGTCCCCCCCCCCCCCCATCCCGCGCGAAGCGCGGAAGCTTTTACGTTTCATTAAGTCATAGAGAAGGAAGACGATTCGTTGTACCGTTCTCGGCTCTTAAAGGGACTTTGTAACATTGTTCAGATGAGAGATAGTGGTGCTAAGGTAGTGACTGCAATGCTAGATGTACAATTAAAGATAATCTGAAAATTTGAGCGAAAACGGACCATTATTCATGGTACAAATTGGGAAAAACTGATCCGATCGATTCCTTAATTATCCCAACTATATTATTACAATTTAATTTATTTTAGGTTGCGTTTATCTACCAAATTTTTGGCTAGAATCAGGTTTCTCAAACGTCTTTCAGGCAAATTTAGAAGTTGATAAACGCAAAGCCTTTTTTAAAGGGCTTTAGATATGGGCATATCTTAAGACGCAAAAAGGTGTGTTTTGTATGTGACATACAACCAGAATCACGTTTCTGAGAGATCGATAAACGCAAAGCTGTTTTGAACCTCACATACAAATAGGACCACCCAGGTGTTGTGTACAAGCATGTGTGTGAAGCTGACCTCCGAGAAACTGTCTGCTTCCCGGGTCAAAACAGCTGGGCAGACACAAGGCCTTTCTTTTGAATCGTGAAGGGACGATAAACGCGACATCCCGCAAATCACGATCGTATAGTGGGGTATGATAGTGGGGTTCAATAGTGGGGTACGATATGTACATATCCAGTGGCAAGCCTTGATAAACGCGCCCTTAGGTGAATGTAAATCGTCACAAAGCAATAGAATGGCTCTACATTCCATTCCAGACATTTAAGTGTTGACAGATTTTTTATAGCCTGTTTTTATGTCTTTTTTTCATGGAAAAACGGTTGGGAAAATTCAAAAATGGTTGGGAGAATATAGATTCAGAAGCGCCTTTCATCGACGCCCGTTCGAAAATCATATTGCGTGAATTAATTTCGGATTTGGGGCATCGTAGTTGGATAATCCATACATACACACATAATTTTACGTGTTTTGCATCCTGATTCAACAGATTTGTGAAATCAACCATCACAATGATACTTAAGTACCTTTAATCCTTGTCTGAATTTCAACAAATTTGTCTGCTCCTTTTTCTTCCTACGTCCTCTTCCTTTTCTCTCTTCTCTTTATTTGGCCGGCGTTTTTTTTTTTTTTTGGGGGGGGGGGGGCGTCCCCACCGTCCCCCTGGCTACGCGCCTGCGGTCAGATGAACATATTTTGATACCTTGTCCGCCCCCGGAAACTCTGGGGTTTAAGGGAATAAATTACGGTCAGATAAGCTTTCAGGGGCCCGCCTTAGGGCCCCTGGTGGGGTCGAGGGTGCGGAGACCCCGGAAGCTCAGGGGTTTTAGCCATTTGATTACGGTCAGACTCAGATGAACATAATTATGTTTATACCTTATTTGTGACACTGGCAGGACACTGATTGGCGTGAGGTCCAGCGGGCGGAACACCCAGAAGCTCAAGGGTTTTAGGCACTAAATTACGGTCAGATGAGTATCAAGGGGCCCGTCTTAGGGCCCTCGGTTTGGTCCAGGGTCAGAGCCCCCGGAAGCTCAGGGGTTTTAGGCATTTAATTACGGTTAGATGAGCATTTTTTGATATCTTATTTTGTTGTGACACTGGCAGTTAACTATTTTTTCTTGCTTGCTCTCTTTCTTTCTGTTTCTCTTTAATATACTTTTTCAAAAAAAGTTGAGGGGGGGGGGGAGGGAGCTCAAGGCTCCCGATCTCCGCCGTTCCGCAGGCCCTGACATGTAGGCATCTCAAGAAGCATATTTCTTGCCTGGCTGTAAATTAAGGAATTGTCATTTTACAACAAACGCATAAAAAAGTATAATTTACTAAAACTTTCGGAAGATTATGTCATTTCAGCATTATGTGTAAACCACCGTTATGGAATTAGAAATATACCACGTTTGAATTTTATTCCCCCCGAGCCCCTTCCCCGATCAGTACGCCAGTCCCCCCCCCCACAATCTACACTTTGTTGGCAACTGACCTCCCCTACCTTTCTTCTTTCTCTTTTTTTTCTTTCCCTTTCTCTCCTCTTTCCCTGACCCTTCCCTTCCTTCTCTCTCTTTTAGGTTTGCTGGGAGGAGGCAAGAACCTTTCGGCCCCCACCCTTCTCCACACGTTGCTGGCGGGATTTAACCGCAACTGATCTATCTCCCCTTCTTTTCACCCTTTTTTTCTTCTTCCTCTTTTTTGGTCCCTTTTAGCTTTCCTTTTCTTTCCTTCTCTCTTTTTTTTAGCGGGGGCAGGGGAAGGCAAGGGCCTTTTGCCCCACCTCTTCTTTCTCAATTTTCCTTCCCTTTATCTCATATTTTCCTTTTCTTTCCATTTCCTTCCTTCTCTCTTATTTTTTTTGATTGGGGGGAGGCAAGGCCCTTTCGTCCCCCCGATTTTCTTCTTCTCCCTTTTCTTTTCTTCTTCCTCTTCTTTCTTTCCCTTTCTCTCCTCTTTCCCTTCTTTTCCTTCTCTCTCTCTCTCTCTTTTGCGGAGGGGGGGGGGGGGGGGGGGAGGCCCGCTCGCCCCCTGGATCCGCGCCTTCATCTACCTTATATCTACTTACGTTAGACCCTAATAATGGATCTAGAAGATTGCTTGACCTGGTCTGAGTGACTGGTAAACTTTTTTTCTCAATTACTTGGTCTAACCGTGAAAACCGTCTGATTTTACTTTAGATTTTCAAACAGTTACAACCTAAATTAGGCCTTAGGCCAAGGGCTGTACTCTACATTTTAATAACAAATGAACGTTAACGTTAGACTTAACTTAAACTATTGTTTCTCTGTGATACAAGTGGGAAAGGAACACCTTAAACAAAATAAAAAAAACTCTTTCCCCTTTTTTCCCCTTCTTTTTTTTCCTTCTTTTTTTGTTCCTTCTTTTTGTTCCTTTTTTTTCCTAGGGGGGGGGGGGCGGGCCCTCCTGGATCCGCCAGCCTTATTCTTTAAACTAGAACACTAACACACTAACACTAAGAAAGCGGACTAAATTGTTTGATTTGAATACTATTCAAGTAGCAGTTATCATGTTCAAGTATATTAATAAACAACTTCCACCATCCTTTGATAACATGTTAAGTTTCAATTGTTCTGTTCAATAATTCCTACCCCACTCGCATATCTAGAAATTTCCGTCTAACTAACCCAAAATTATTAATAACGCACAAATCCATTAGACATGGTGGTCCGGATATTTGGAATAATTTGCCCGACAACATCAAATCTTGTTTAACCGTCTATTCCTTGAAAGCCACACTTAAACGAAAAATAATACAATCATAATGTGTCAAACGCTCTAAATTAGTATATTAGCTTTGTCTGAAACCAGGAGTTTATATGACTTTTACTCAACTGCCGTCTGCTGCACCCGCACCTGCAATTACACTGCACCCACTTGATCACTACGTTTTACCAGGAGAGTTTTGTTGCTAAATCTTGTTTCTTTTTTTTCACGAGGCCGCAGTCCATTTCCTGCGTTCTGAAATTTACCTCTTTAGTTCAATCAAAAATATATGCAAACATCAGTTATACTTGTTTGTATGCTTTGTATAATGGTTATTGTATAATATTATTAGACATGAATTGCTTTGTATGTAATACATGTAATATGTTATAACCTTGTATTTGTTATTTGAACGCAAAAATAAAATCAATCAAACAAGCAAACAATAACATGCTGATTGGTTGTTGATTCACTTGGGGCGTCATTGAGAACCCCCGTAGATTTGGTCAAAAACCGTTCTGGATTTCAGTACCTCAGCGGTAACCCGCTGTTACTGATTTTGCACACGAACTGCGATTGTCCGTCCGCGTTGAGCCGTAGAGCTGGCGAAAACTCCCTAATGTCATAAAAAGACGGCCGAGAAGCAATATAGAGTCCTGATTTATCCCATCCCAGGTACATAATATCTAATATGTCCCAATTCCCTAATAGTATTGGGAAGGTTGTCCCGATTCCCTACGTAGAATCGGGAAGGTTGATAAAGCACGTTAAGTTAAACGTGATATCCATAGTAGATACCAACACTACATAGCTAATAGCCGCCAGCAATTTCCCTACTAAAATAAGTTTATGTACCCCAAGTTCATAATACACAGTTAATTTACGGTTATAAAACGTCGAAAACTTTCTTCTCAAAATTCACAGACTACAGGTCAAATAATTTGTAGATTCTTGTGATGACGGACACTATAACAAAACATGTTCATTTTGGTGATTTTTGATTTGTGAAGACTACAATAAAAACGTGTACATTATGAATTCATGGTGAAAAAATGTTGAATATTCTGTAATCGAGAGCCGGTAGTAATATTTTATGAATATTCATGAACCCAATGCATGATCTGGAGTCCTTACTGCGTAGAACGCTGGTCCAAATTCACAATGCACGGATCGACGTGTGACCGTCAAACGCGCTGTTGATACGATCAATACGCTAGGCGTCAAAAATAACAATACCAGCTGGCTGCAGACTCATGCGAATGCTGATCGAGGCTTCAAATTCCAGCTGAATTATTACTTTGCAATAATAAGCCCAACCGGCTGGCGCGAGCTTGGGCTCAGAGCTAAAACTCGGAATCTGAATTGCCCCATCCTCCCCCGGCCTGCCGTCATGCTCCTAAATAAGGGACTTTTCGCACGGCGACACGAGTGCTGACTACGGGGTATTTAAATGAGCTGTGAGCACCGTACTATAGTTAGACTCCCGACGCTAATACGCTGAATACCGTCGTAGGTTAGGACGCTACGCGGAAATGTTCGCTCTAACTAGGACCCCCCCCCCCCGCGTAGATTAGCGTTGTAGAAGGACCTATCGCCGGTTTCGAAAACTGCCTACTAGCTCAGCCAGCTGCAGACGGACGGAGGCGCTTAAAGTTGCAGCTGGCTGGAGCCGGACAGAGAAGCTTAAAGTTGCAGCTGGCTGAATCCGGACATAGAGTATTAATAGCCTTAAGTATCCATATTAGAGTGATTTTGATAAAACTTTCACAAACTGTAGTTATGTGAAATACACATCAGGTGCAAAAAAAAAACGCCGAAAACAACATGATCGATTGTCGTAGACTTTGTATAGCACGAAGTATTAAATAATATAAGATAGCGAAATAATAATAAAGAAGACGCTATAGATCATACTGTGATCAGGTGATAATATAAATGACACGAAATATCAAATTGTCATTTAAAAATAATCTAGTTCCGTCCTTATCCTGATTAAGACACACTGACTAAAGATCTTGAAGAGAAGTTGACTTGGAAAGATCATCGTGATGTCACGCTCAAAGAAACAGCTCTCAGGTTCAAGAAGACAAGGAAACGTTTGACCAATCCGCGTCTCCAGCGACCAAGCACCATCGTGGAATCTTTCTCCTCAACTAAGACCGATCCGCGTCTCCAGCGACCAAGCACCATCGTGGAATCTTTCTCTTGAACTAAGACCGTTCCGCGTCTCCAGCGACCAAGCACCATCGTGGAATCTTTTTCTTGAACTAAGACCGATCTGCGTCTCCAGCGACCAAGCACCATTGTGGAATCTTTCTCTTGTACTAAGCGTAAAATAATGGCAATATAATTATTAGGAGCACAATCCCGTATTTTGTAACGAGATCTGCCCCAATATATATATATATTGAATTAAAGGGACTTGGTAATATTGTGTAGATGAGAGAAAATGGTGCTCAGATAGTGACTCAAGCAATGCTAGATGTACAATTAAAGATAATCTGAGAGTTTGAGTGAAAACCGATCTTTATTAATGATGAAATTTCGGAAAAACTGATCTGATCGATTCTTTAATTCTCCCAGCTATATTACTATAATTTAATTAAATTTTAGGTGAATGTTAATCGTTACAAAGCAATGAATTTACGGCAGGATATATTTTCTTTCTGTCTTCCACAAAACATGTTGTCGTATCTATACAGCACAATCGTAATTCTTAAAACACTGGAGATATATTCTTACACACATTCGCATATATCGTGATTTTAGTACTACTAGATTTCTTCTTTAATCGTCTGCAAACGGATACTTACAAATTTAAACGTAGGTTATGAAATACATTTTTGGAAAGTGCACATGCCTAAGTGACTATTTTTTTCATATATTTTGTCTAATATATAGGCATATTTATTTTTTAAATACATCATAGATGACATAATTTGACCGCTAGTCAAATCTCTTCTGGGGCCTCTTGCAACAAAAAAGTTGCGTTTGAACATAACTCCAAAAACTTTACTCAACTGGATTTTTAAGAAGTCAGGAGCCGGTATTTGAAGGATTTTTGAAGTTGCGTTTAAATAGAACTCTTTTATGCAAGCGGACTATGTTCATTATGTTCTAGGTTATGCCCGTAATATATCCTGGGTCATGTCTACTATGTAGGTTCGTTCATGTCAGTATTACAGTGCAAACGTGTAGAATATTTGACAGTAGTTTCTGTAGAAAAAAAAACAATTGTGCATATTCTTGCCAATCTAAACGATGCAATCGTTATCTATTGAACTTTAAGAAAATTACCTTTAAAAAATTATCATCTTGGTACTTTAATTTGTATGTAGTGTGTATTGAGATTGATGTTGCAATTAAAAAGTACAGATACAAGTTTATGTGTTTGTTTGTGTCGCCCTTTGTGGTTTATTTTAATCAATCATTAATTGTCTGACTCATTTTCAAATGTATTAATGACATCTCACCGACTAGGCCTAATTGGCATGGTAAAAGGTTGATTAGTGTGATGAATAGAATATTTCATTCTAACTTCAATGTAGGTTAAGTAAATTAAATGTTGACAACACACTTTCATCAAATCAAAGGAACAAATGTGAAAAGTTGCAAGAAGGAAACACATTTCATTGATTTTACAAACTTTGGCACTAATGTCATCTTACATATACAATTATTTGTACATATAATAAATCAAGATAAAAAAAATATATATTTACAATATTCACAAACATTTTCAGTGTAATTACAAGAAACATTCTTATACTATTTACAATCCTGGTGAGCGGGAATTTTTTTTTGAAAATGACAAAAAAATTCCCGCAAGAAAGATCCAGTTAAGCACGTGCCTGACATATGTTCTCCTGCATGGCGGCATCGAAGATGGTACAAAGGGAATGAGCTAGATATGACTCCATCTCTTAAAACTCCTTGGGAATACTACAGAGCAAACTACCTACAGGTAAACCCATCCAAGAGTCAGGTGTGTGTCTTCCACCTGTAGAACAGGAAGACAAAGAGAGAACTGAAGCTAGAGTAGAATAATGTGCAGCTCAACCACTGCGAACATTTAGGTGTAAAATTCGACCGCACTTTATCCTATGATAAAAGTGTCTAAACAGGGATTGCGCGATCGTAATTTTTTTTTCTTCAAAATTAATATTTATCGAATTTTTTCTCTACTTTTTGATTCTCATTAAGAAAATCCGATATAGATAGTATAGGGCTGGATAGAACGTGCTGATGTCCCAAAAGACGGTCGTTAGCAATATAGGTCTGTAATACTTGCTATACGAGGCTTAAGGTGTCTATAAGTGTCTTTAGGTGTCTTGAATTGTCCATACAATCCGGCGCCGGATATCAGCACCACATCGCCTGTAACCGCCAAACATAGAGCCATAAAGATGTATTTATGTACCCCAAGTTCATGATACAAAATTAAATTACGGTTACAAAATGTCGATTATTTTTTCTTCTCATTAAAATTCACAGACTAGAATTCATATGATTTGAAAAAGATTTTAATGATGATACTTATAACAAACCAAGGTCATCTTGGTGAGTTTTGACTTGTGAGGACTGCAAACAGACCGGATACATTATGAATTCCTGGTGAAAAAATGTTGAATTTTCAATAAACGATTGCCGGTAGTAATATGTTGTGAATATTCATGAACACAATGCATGATCTTTGCAATTATAGTCTTTATCTGATCTACATTCACAATGCACAGATCGACGTGTGGCGACGAGCTGGGGGATTCGCTCTAGCTCACACGCAGCCATCATATTGCTTTTAGTTCTCGATCTTTTCATAATTACGCGCATGAGGACACAGTTCAGTTTCTGTACATGAGCATTTGTCTTCATCAATAACCCACTTCTTGTAATGGCCAAAATTAAACTCTTTGCGCAGCATAAGACGTACGACCATTCGGTACAATGGTCTGAAAATCAGACTATTATTTACTGGCTCCATAGCTCTTAAGTTGATTCGACAACTAATAGTCGTTATTTTCCCACTCAAAGACATTTTCATGCCCACCTTTTTAAGGGAAGTTATAAATTAGTATTATCGTTCAAATGCCGTTGGAATTTAACCTTTTCATTTTTTGGGCTGCAAACGGGACATAGTACCTTTAAGAGAGGAGAGAGATAATTTATAAAAAAAAAAAAAAAAAAAAAAAAAAAAAAAAAATCACTTTTGTTATTTAAATTTAATCTATTAGAAAATTTCGGAGTCACCTTCAACACTACTGTAATACTGTAATACAAAGTTTTGGTATGGGGTCATGAATTTGGTTCAAATGAACATATTGGAAGCATATACGATCCTACAATATTCAGTGATCGTTGTCGCGGTCGAAATCGACTCTAAAGTTATGAAATTGTTAATAATAAACACTTGATGTTGAATAGCTCCCTCTCAAGGTCAAGATATTAAATAAGCTATAAAACAATGTTTATTGACTAAAATTGACTGATTAGCTATTCTCGTTCGGAAATTATATATCACAACTACATACTCTGAGATTTTCATGGTCGCAGCTACCATTGAACGGCCGTAGGAGCTATTTGAAATTTATCAAAATTTACCGGGAGCACCGGTAAATCTTTATATTCAATTTTTCTCGAAAGCAGAAGTGTTTTAGGGGCTAAAATTTCTGGTGTTTTTAATACATCCACAGGGGCATCCAAATATATTAGAATTGTAAAGAATCACTATCCACCCATTTTTCAAAATTTCCCAAAACTTTGTAATACCTTTAATCAGTTCTATTCCAAACGTTATTAAGTTTCCTCTCATTAATACATTATAATAACACATTTTCAATGTAAATTTACATGTACAAGGAACACTGCCACGTATTCCTCCTGAAGGCTAAGTGGACACTTCAAACTTTAAGGCACAAGTTCCCCCTTCCACATATACACCATGACTGTGTCCATTTCATTCTTCAATACAAAAACGCTGGAACATGTTTACCTAATCACCTTCATTTATTTACATACATTTCACATCACAACAACAAAAAAGCAAACATGTAAACACACAAACAAACGTGAAGAAAAACAAATAAGCATAGAAGAGTAATGTAGGGGAAATAGAACAAACTGTTTAATGCAATCTTGAAAGAAAATTTGATATAGACTGCATATAATTGTTATCCATCGAGTTCCATGTATATTCTTTTCATAAACAATTCAAGTTCACAATTTTCAATAAACAACTACAACAATGTCAAAATGGTCAAGCGTGAAAACTGGCAAAACATTGACAAGTAATGAATTATTTATTACCAGGAGTCATATGTAGATAACAGTAATAGGCCTATGTAAGCCCCATGACCCGAAAAATTGCTCACACATACAGCAAACTCATTACAAACTTACAAGTACGAACACATCATAACCTTAATCTGTTATAAAAATATTACCAGCCAGGTTCAAGAGTCTTTGCTGATCCACAAAGAGTTTCTTGACAAAACCAAGCGAATTGTGCATGCCTTATTGATATTATGTAAGAAATAGATGATTAATTATTATGATGATGAGTTTGTAATAACAATTCAGAACTCCTTTATCATTTTAATTACTACATTGTTCCTCATCATCCATCTCTTAATGAAATTCCACAGGTAACTTTGGCATGAATTGGAAATTGGCACAACAAAGGCAAATAAATTATATTACGGCAGAAACTCAACTTATTCATCTTGTCACAATAATAATGGTTACACTCATGTAGTCAGACAGAGTTCATTTTCTCGCATTCTCTCTCAAATATGAGACAACAACTTCATTTGTATTTAATTTTAAAATCCTTTTCAATCCTGTGTGGTAGATTGAACAACAATCAGACACATTCAATTTTCTACATCAACATAAATGAAATGTAATTGAATCTCATACATATTCATTGCCTATATATATGAATAATTATATCAACTGAACAAAAATAATGTCGCTCCTTGACGGTGGGGAATACCCAAAGCCCAAACATAATCGAGCCAAAAGATGTGTTGCGCCCTCTTCGATATGTATTAGACAAATCGGGGAAAGGGCATTGAACTCATCGATCTCTCCGATTTATGGTGTTTCGAGTTATATTATGGAATAAGGAGCAGAGTTAACACACCCGAGATCATTACGTCACGTTTGCATACAGGGGCCGTATTAAATCCAGATCCCATGATCTGGATACCTTGGCACAATGAGGATGACAAAATCCCTACATGGGCATGCGGGAGTAATCCAGGACACCATCCATGTCAATGATGAAATGAATTTGTAAGATACCTCTTTGGTGAACTAGGTAAATAGGTATTACGCAAGCTCACATATTCTTTTTCATTACCAAAAAACTAAAATTGTACGAACCGCCAACAATTATTGCTCCTTGGTCAATTTCTAACACTAACCGAACTCCAAACTTCTACCCTGGAGTCTATATACCCGACACCCAAATCATGCACCCAAATACCCGACACCCAAATCATTGGTCAATTTCTAACACTAACCGAACTCCAAACTTCTACCCTGGAGTCTATATACCCGACACCCAAATCATGCACAATTTACTTGAATGGATTGGAAATTCGGTTCAGGAGCGCCCCTGTACGATGTGTCTCAATTTGGTCTAGGCACCGTGCGTAACAAAATAAAAAGATCACTGCGCACGCACGCCGAATAGCCGAGAAGCCTGTTTCAAATCGGGTAAAGCTGGTTTTCCATGCAATCGAAACCGGGCTGACCAGATTAAACTTATAAAAAGCAGAAACACGAAGTTGCAAACCATCCAGAGACTCCTAATAAATTGCGTTACTGACTAATTAATTATATCATTACAAATCTTTATTCTCATGCAGTTCTCTTATGTATAACTGATTCTCTTATAAAACTGAAGATATGGCGTATATATTCAATACTGAATGAACGCCATTAAACTATTACCAACAACAACATGCACAAATCTGAATCTAACCCCAAATTGTAGCCTCAAACCACATCGTATTTCAATAGGTGACTACTGAAGTAATCCTTAAAGGGACTTTGTAACATTGTTCAGATGAGAGATAGTGGTGCTTAGGTAGTGACTTCAATGCTAGATGTAAAATTAAAGATAATCTGAAAATTTGAGTGAAAACGGATCATTATTCATGGTACAAATTGGGAAAAACTGATCTGATCGATTCCTTAATTCTCCCAACTATATTATTCTACTTCTATTCTGCTACTTGTCAAAGCCTGTTCAGCATCAAGACAAGGACTATTTAATTACATTTTAGGTGAATGTAAATCGTCACAAAGCAATAAAATGGCTCTACATTCCATTCCAGACAGTTAAGTGTTGACAGATTTTTATAGCCTGTTTTATGTATTTTTCTCATGGAAAAACGATTGGGAAAATTCAAAAATGGTTGGGAGAATTTACTGTTAATCATTGTTAGAGGGTGCCTCACATCGACGCCTTCAAAGAAAACCATAGATATCTTTGTGGTTTGAGAATTTGTTCAGGATTTTTTGCATGTCAGAGGGTTAGTATAGTAGAAGGAATATAGTAAGTAACATTAATTTTTATACAAAAATTAAGCAATTTTTTCATCAACCTTCAACAATGTTACCGAGTCACTTTAAATATTTCTTATAAAGGTATAACCTTTATTGTAACTTATACGAAAATAAGAAATAGCAATGGTTTCTTATACCCTAGTTTCTAAAATTTGCGCGAGTTTACTGAAACCCCGTATTCGGTTACCTAACGATTAATGAGTTCCTCAATAACTTTGATGTTAACTTTGTCAAATTTATTGTGGAACTCATTTTAATCGTCAGGTAACCGAATACGGGGTTTAAACATATTGGAATACGACATATATGCTTATTATAAGCAAAAAGTGTGTATATATAAAATAAAGGGAGCGCCCGAACGTAATCTTTTTTTCAAAATGAATGTTTACCGACTGATTTTTTTTCATTTTTTCATAAACAGTTTTGATGTGCGTATCAAAAAGACGATCTTGACGCAATGTGGAATGGCAAGCTATTTGTCCTGGACGAAATTTATCCTCTGATTTAATCCAACCCGATTTTTTGCAAAGGGGAGACTAAGCTCTCAACACCCTGATGACTCCTACAAAACCTTTCAAACCATAGGACTTCCTCCCTTCCAGTTGAAATTGACCCCGGCGCCGGATACCACCACCACATTGCCTTAAACCGCCAAGTACAATGCTCTCGAGATATGTATATGTACCCTAAGTTCATAATACAACGTTAATTCATGGTTACAAAATGTCGATATTTTTTCTTCTTCTCAAAATTCATAGACTACAGTTCATACAATTTGAAGAAATTTGTGATGATGACAACTATAACAAGTTCATTTTCGTGAGTTTTGATCTGTGAGGATTACAATGGAAACGGGTACATTATGGATTCATAGCGAAAAAATGATGAATTTCTATAATCGATTGCCGGTATTGAAATGTTATGAATAATGCATTATCTTTGAACTGAAAATACGAAAAACACAATGCACAGATCGACATGTGACCGTCAAACTCGATTGGGGATACGCTTAAGTGAACACACCGACAGTATATTTAGTTCAGTATGTTTCCTTATACCGCACGGGTGTAAGTAGTCCAGCCTCTGTACCGTTTTCGTTTAGCGCACCCAATGACTTTGCAGAGCCATCTTCGTTGACGTTGAGGTCTTTCATGAAGTTTTCGAACTTCTCTCGTTTCTTACGCTGTTCGAAGTTTTCAATGAGGGTCCCAGCCATGCTCTTGGATTTAAGACGATGCGACCAACGTTTATAACGTTTACTTGCAGCTTCAACGATTAATAAACAAACAAACAATATAATAGATTAGGATGAATTAGAAAGTCAGAGAATACAATGAAGATGCACTCTCATATATATGAGATTAGCCTAACATGAAGATTCCTGACACGGGGGATTCTGTGGCCCTTATGACATATGCCATTCATTAATTTCATCCAAAAATGTAAATCTGTTGACAATGTGATTGCTGGCTAATGGTTTGTGTCACTAGCATTATGAGATGGACACAGTGAGATATGATTTATTCCATTTAGGATGAAATAAAAGGAAAAAAGAGACGTTTTAAGTTGTTATATCTATTATGACAATTACAGCTAGTCTGAACTCTGGTCATGGAATCGCAATTTGAAATAATGAGGAAAAGCATGAAGAAGAATCACAAATTGTTCACAATGCAGCATATGGGTTGTCTGCACCAATGAAATGAAGATAAACGAACCAAACAAATCGGTAAATTAAAGCACAACTACAGTGTGAGTAAAAAAAAAAGTTTACACCTAGGCGCAAGTCGATTTTTGCACTCTCGCACACAATGCCTCATGTTCATCCAAGCGTGAACATATACCACACAAAAGTGATACCAAATGATTTGGGATAAAACACTCTTTCATGTATAATAATTTACTGTTCATAGATGATTTTCAAAATAATTAGTCATGTTCAGTTTCCTCGTTCTTTGCTCATTTCTCAGCTATTATACAGTTTATACAAGACTAGCTTGGCAGATTAAGCTTGAACATTCAGTTTGATTTCTTTGTGGCTCTATGAAGTATTGTTTTCCATCATTATAAGACCCCCAACATACCTTGCAAGAAACATCTAGCTGTGTTCTGGTAATATTAATCGGAATGTGGAAATATGACTATCGCAGGTATTAAAGGGGCACGTTCCCGCCAGTGTAGTTATCGGAACATGCCATCTGCGTAAGAGCCGTATTCTGTTGGTGTCAATAGGCAGCTATATATAGCACCGTCCGCCAGCGCGTACGTATTTTGAACGCCCTCTGGAATACGGGGAACATGCCCCTTTAATATCAACGGATTTGGTATCAAAACAAAGGTAAAACTAGGCATTCGATATATAGATAGTTAGACAGATAATATGGAAGAAGGGATTTGCTTCATCGATACAAAATAAAGGGGCCAAGGTTTTAGTTTACGTTATTGCACGTTATGCTACTCAAAGGCATTGCTTTAATGGTAGCACGCATAGAGTGAAGTAGAATAGTCTTAGGTTAAATGAGAAAAATGTAATATCTTGTCTTTTCTGTGAAATAGATACCAAAGTGTTTTGCACAGTTCTATTTAATTGAATCGTGATCAGCTGTCAGTAATTGTGTATCTGTTTATGCGTGGATGAAGGACAACACAAAAATAAATGTGAAAATGTTGAAATGGATACGCAATCAGTATATGGTTGAGATTATTTCGAAGAATTAATGATAATAACAATAGTATAGTAGTAGTAGTAGTAATGTAGTCGTATTAAAATGATAGTGATAGTAATAGTGGTAATTATAACAAAAATAAAGGTACTATAGTAATTATGATAATGATAATGACAATTAAAAATGAAATAATTATAATGCTACACAAATATAACAAAATTATAACAACAAGAATGATAGGGGAGCAAAAGGGGTTCTGCTCTCAGCTGCCAGCACGGAAGCAGTTTCCCTAGAGGGAAACCCCAAACCGTGTTGGGAACAATAGACAGGCTTCTACTACAGACCGAGGGGGTAAATTTGGTACTTATATTATTATACACGTTTCATCACAATATTTATGGTAAGTAAATGTCTATCGCACTCATGACATGAGTGCGATAGACATTTCCTAACCATAAATATTGTGATCATTTTCTCGCATTCTCTCTCAGAGGAACTGTAGAACGAGACAAAAACTTCGTTTGTAATTGATTTTAAAATCCTTTTTGATCCTGTGAGGTAGATTGAACAACGATCAGACAGATTCCATTTTCTACGTCAACATAAATGAAATTTAATTGCATCTCATACATATTTATAGATTTTATGTGAATTATTATGTCAACTGAACAAAAATAATGTTGCTCCTTGACGGTCGGGAATACCCAAAGCCCAAACATAATCGAGCCAAAAGATGTGTTGCGCCCTCTTCGATATGTATTAGACAAATCGGGGAAAGGGCGCTGAACTCATCGATCTCTCTGATTGACTAGATCAGAATTTAATGGATGGATATCCTTTCATACCCCCACCCCCTTTAATAGAGAGCAGGAATATATAATGTATAGTGTTTGGAGTTATATTATCGATAAGGAGCAGAATTAAGACACACGAGAGCATTACGTGATATATGCAAAATGCAAATAGGGGCCGTGATCTGGATACCTTGGCGCAATGAGCATGAACAATAATTGTATTGTATTGTATTTATTTTCCGTCATTTAAAAAATACATCAACATATATACATTTACAATCATAAAGACACACTTATACAAAAAAAGGAAGACGGAGGGATGGCCCTACTCAGCGTTGTTAGCATAACAATGCTGGTTTACAGAGGGGTCCCTATAGACATAGAAAACATGAAAATAGATAGTACAGAAGTAAAGTAAACTTACAGCAAAATAAAAACTTACAATTATGATAAGAGCAAATTCGAGTAAAACAAGAAACATGAGATGGGCTTGCGGGAGTCATCCCGGCCGGACGGACACCATCCACATCAATGATAAAATGAATTAGTAAGATACCTCTTTAGCGAACTAGGTAAAACATTAATAGGTATTACGCAAGCTCACATATTTTTTTTCATTAAAAAAAACACAAAAATTGTACGAACAGGCAACAATAATTATTGCTCCTTGGTCACTTTTTTAACACTAACCGAACTCCGAACTTCAACCCTGGAGTCTATACCCAATACCAAAATCATGCACAAATCTGAGTCTAACCCCAAACTCTAGCCTAAAACCACATCGTATTCCAATAGGGGCCTAATGAAGTAATCCTTAAATATTTCTTATAAAGGTATAACGTTTATTGTAACCTATACGAAAATAAGAAATAGCAATGGTTTCTTATACCCTAGTTTCTAAAATTTGCGCGAGTTCATTGAAACCCCGTATTCGGTTAACTTAACTAACGATTAATTTGTTTAATGAGTTCCACAATGAGTTTGATGTTAGCTTTGTCAAAGTTATTGTGGAACTCATTTTAATCGTCAGGTAACCGAATACGGGGTTTAAACATATTGGAATACGACAGATATGCTTATTATAAACAAAAAGTGTGTATATATAAAATAAAGGGAGTGCCCGAACGTAATCTTTTTTTCAAAATGAATGTTTACTGACTGATTTTTTTTTTTCATAAAAAGTTTTGATGTGCGTATCAAAAAGACGATCTTGACGCAATGTAGAATGGCAAGCTATTTCTCCTGGATAAGGGGAGACGAGAATTCTCCTCATCTCCACCCTTCGAAATCATACGGATTTATCCCTTAGATTCCAACTTTTCCAATTGAAAATGACCCGGCGCCGGATACCACCACTACATTGCCTTAAACCGCCAAATACGAGGCACTAAAGATATGTATATGTACCCTAAGTTCATGATACAACGTTAATTCACGGTTACAAAATGTCGATATTTTTTCTTCTTCTCAAAATGCATAGACTACAGTTCATACAATTTGAAGAAATTTGTGATGATGACAACTTAAACAAGTTTATTTTCGTGAGTTTTGATCTGTGAGGACTACAATGAAAACGGGTACATAGCGAAAAAAGGATGAATTTTCTATAATCAATTGCCGATAGTAATATGTTATGAATAATGCATGATCCATGACCTATGAACTGAAAATAGGAAGAAAGCTTATATGATCCGATATGATCCACATTCTCATCGACCATCGAACGCGCTGGGGGATACTTGATCTCCACCACAATTTTTTCGCCGGGCGTCTTAATTTAATGATCACGCCATCATCGGTTGGTAGCAAGTAAGTAGGGAGAGGTTAGCGTTGGTGTGGTCACTGTGGTGGAGATCAAAATTAAATAGGCCAGATTCTGGACTAGCGCACACGCCGCCAGTATTTTCAGTTCTGTGGCCTTATAAATAGCAAATAGCAAATAGGGTGTAAACTATACAGTGCGTCCCAGAAAAAACGGCTGATTGTCAACGACATGGAGGTTGTCTATTGTCAATTCTGCTTGTTGCTACAGCAGGCAGCCAGTGAAAACGAACTTTTAAAATCAAATTATGGAAATGCAAGCATCACTTTAAATAAACAGAACTTTGTTATTCCTTGCTCATTTTTCTTGATAGAGGTGTCATGTCAACTTTCCCAGAAATGTGATTTTCTCTTTGAAATTCAGATACCGTCCGCCAAATGACTTTTTGGTTCCCTCTCTTCAAATTGATTTTAATCACTACTGCGTGAGAAATGCATCATATGAGTGGCATCAAATGAAAGAAGAGGATCCAAGCTTTACAAATATGTGTCATTTATTAATTATAATCGTGATTAAATTATGATAAAACATCGATAATTCTCGGTTTCGTTTTTTCTGGGACGCACTGTATAGTGTATATTTACCATAGAGAATTAATTAATCTTGAAATCTCAGAACTTTCAAGCCCTCGGACTCTTTATGATAACTAAAGTGATAAACTTTGGTCTGAATTCTCGGAACTTACAGACTACCCTGTAAACTTTGTAATTTGCTTGTATACATTCTTTCATATTTTCATGAATTCATCCATGTGTGAAAATGCGTTCATTGATAAAGGAGGTTTAGCACGTATCAGACTTCTGTTTGGACTTCATTATTGAACCAACACCAAATCACAATACTTCCATTTGAGTCTCAACTATTCTCCGTGTACTCGCGATCAAATGTTGGGCCACCTTATAAGGAGAATACTAGTATCACATCTAACACAACTGGTGACGAGCGCGAGTTTGAGTATTGAAAATGTAGGGCAGTTCGTACTAGCGATTCATGCATGGGGTCGGATGTGTAATTTTTCGATCCACGAGGAACCTGAAAACGTTGATACCCCTCCCCCCTTTTCTGGGGTGCTTTTCAGCATTTGGGGGATCCTGGCGCCCTTTCACAATTTACATAAACTCAGGATTAAAAAAAAAAAAAAATCGTAGTCACCTTCTGATCGCCGGACTTCCAGAGCCATAAGGTTAAGGTCTTTCATGAAGTTTTCGAACTCCTCTCGTTTCTTACGCTGTTCGAAGTTTTCGATGAGGGTTCCAGCCATGCTCTTGGATGTAAGACGTTGCGACCAACGTTTCTGTTGTTTGTTTGCAGCTTCAGCGATTAAAAAACAAGCAAACAATAGGATACATGTAGGTTAGGATGAATTATAAAGTCAGAAAATACAATGAAGTTGCACTCCCAGACAGGGGCGTCGCTAGACCTTTTTCAGTGGGGGGGGGGGGGGGGGGTGTAGAGGCCAATGGTTACCGACAAAACTAGCCACCAATTACCGACAAAATTAAATGTTCAATATCTACAAATTTAACCCTATATATTTTCCTCGACGACATAAATATATGAAATATTTCGTCAACTTAGTCAGCATCATAGCTATATTTTAATGCAGGCGCGGAGCTAGGATCTTATTTTAGGGAGGGGCGGTAGAGAGCAAGCGAATAACTTAAAGAGCGCGCAAAACGCGCTCATTAGGGGGGGGGTGGGTAAAAGGCCTCCCGCACGAAGCGCGGAAGCTTAAACGTTATCTTGAATTATTAGGAAAAGAAGATGATTTATTGTACCATTCTCGACTGTTAATCCTTGTCTGAATGAAATCCCCCCCCCCCCTCCTGCGCGAAGCGCGAAAGCTTTGTGTACTTTTCTCGACTCTGAATCCTTATCTGAATTCAGTTCTCCCCCTCTCGCGCGAAGCGCGGAAGCTTTGACGTTTCATTTAATTATGAGAAAAAAGCAGACGATTCGGTGTACTTTTCTCGACTCTGAATCCTTATCTGAATTCAGTTCTCCCCCTCTCGCGCGAAGCGCGGAAGCTTTGACGTTTCATTAAATTATGAGAAAAAAGCAGACGATTCGGTTTACTGTTCTCGACTTTAAAACTTGTCTGAATGAAGCTTTCCCCTTTCGCGCAAAGCGCGGAAGTTTTGACGTTTCCTTAAATTATTAGAGATATAAGACGATTCGTTGTACCGTTCTCCACTCGTCTAAATGAAGTTTTCCCCTTCCGCGCGAAGCGCCGAATTTTTGGCGTTTTATCACAATATAGAGAAAGGAAGACGATTTGTCGTACCGTTTTCGATTCTTAATTAGCCATATTTGTCTGAATTCAGTTTCCCCCTCTCGCGCAAAGCGCGTAAGCTTTGACGTTTCCTTAAATTATTAGAGAAAGAAGACGATTCGTTGTACCGTTTTCTACTCTTAATAAGCCCTATTTGTCTGAATTCAGTTTCCCCCTCTCGCGCGAAGCCCGGAAGCTTTGACGTTTCCTTAAATTATTAGAGAAAGAAGACGATTCGTTGTACCGTTCTCGACTCGTCTAAATTAAGTTTTCCCTTCCGCGCAAAGCGCGGATTCTTTAGCGTTTCATGACAATATAGAGAAAGGAAAACGATTCGTCGTACCGTTGTTGACTCTTAAACCTTGTTTGAATTTAGTTTCCCCGAAAATTTTAAACCTCTGATTTCTTTAGCTGATATTATAGGAAAGTGAAACTTTGAGAAAATACAAGTATTGTAGTTGTAGTCACTCTCGAAGCACAGCGTATAAAAAGTCACAGTTCGTAGGGAAAAAAACTTGTCGGCCGACCGACAATATACATCTCACCGACTTCAAACTTCTGCATTGATATTAGTACACGAAGATCGAGCAAGAATACCGACACAGCTGACCCGACACAGCAACATATTTGATCGTGTCTTTCTTGCTCCCTCGACGAGACGACTACCCAACAACCCCCTTCTCTCTTTTACTCCCACTCCTCTTCTCTCAGGCTCTTACCTCCCCTCTCTCTCCTCTCTTTCATCCCCCGTTTCTTTTGTTTCCCTTTTACTCTTTTTTCTTCTTTTTTTCCTTTTTTTTTTCTTTTCTTTCTTTTCCTTTCTTTCCTCTGCTCCCTCTTTTTCTTTTCTCTCTCTCTTTCTTCTCTTTTCTTTCCTTTCTTTCCTTTCTTTTCCTTTCTTTCTTTTCTTTTCCTTTTCTTTTTTCCTTTCTTTCCCTTTCCCTCTCTTTTTTTCCCTCCCCCTTTTCTCTTTTTTCCCGACGGCAGCGCAATTTTACAAACAAAATCCTGACAGGTGGGGGGGGGTGTCGCATCCCCCCCCCACACCCCCCCCCCCTTTGGCGACGCCCCTGCTCCCAGACCGTAGGAGCATGAGATTAGCCTAACAAGATTCCTGACATGGGTGATTCTGTGTCCCGTATGACATATGACAGTCTTTATTCATTTGCTTCATCGATAAAAAAGGGGCCAATGTTTTAGTTTACGTTATTGCACGTTAGGCTACTCGATGGCATTGTGAAGGCCTTAATGGAGCACGCATGGAGTAACGTAGAATATTCTTGGGTTAAATGAGGAAACTGCTATATCTTGTCTTCTTTGTAAAATAGATACCAAAATGTTTTGCAAAGTTCTACTTAATTAAATCGTGATCAGCTTTCAGCTATTGTGTATCTGTTTATGCGTGGATTAAGGACAATACAAATAAATGTGCAAATATTGAAATAGATACGCAATCAGTATTTAGTTGAGATTATTTCGAAGAATTAATGGTAATAACAATAGTGTAGTAGTAGTAACGTAGTCGTATTAAAATGATACTGATAGCAATAGTGGTAATTATAATAAAATTAAAGATACTATAATAATTATGATAATGATAATGACAATTAAAAATGAAAGAATTATAATGTTACACAAATATAATAAAATTATAACAACAAGAATGATAGGGGAGCAAAAGGGGTTCTGCTCTCAGCCGCCAGCACGGAAGCAGTTCCCCTAGAGGGAAACCCAAAATCGTGTTGGGAAAAAGAGACAGGCTTCTGCTACAGACCGAGGGGGTACATTTGGTACTTATATTATTATACACGTTTTATCACAATATTTATGGTAAGTAAATAAGACATTTACTAACCATAAATATTGTGATCATTTTCTCGCATTCTCTCTCAAAGGAACTGTAGAACGAGACAAAAACTTCGTTTGTAATTGATTTTAAAATCCTTTTTGATCCTGTGAGGTAGATTGAACAACGATCAGACAGATTCCATTTTCTACGTCAACATAAATGAAAATTTAATTACATCTCATACATATTCATAGATTTTATGTGAATAATTATGTCAACTGAACAAAAATAATGTTGCTCCTTGACGGTGGGGAATACCCAAAGCCCAAACATTATCGAGCCAAAAGATGTGTTGCGCCCTCTTCGATATGACTTGTGTTAGACAAATCGGGGAAAGGGCGCTGAACTCATCGATCTCTCCGATTGACTAGATCAGAATTTGATGGATGAATATCCTTTCATACCCCACCCCCTTTAATAGAGAGCACGAATATATAATGTATAGTGTTTGGGGTTATATTATCGATAAAGGGCAGAATTAAGACATCCGAGATCATTACGTGATACATGCAAAATGCAAATAGGGGCCGTGATCTGGATAACTTGGCGCAATGAGCATCAGAAATTCCATACAGTGTGGGCATGCTTTCTTGACTACAATCGACCGATTTGCTATTCCCGTTTGGAAATTATATCAGAACTGCATATTCCGAGATTTTCAGGTTTGCAGCTGCCATCAAATGGCCCTTTAGGTGATATTTGGAATATTTGAAATTTACCGGGAGCATCGGTAATTTTTTTATTATTCAATTTCTCGAAAGAAGAAGTGTTTTAGGGGCTAAATTTTCTAGTGCTTATGAAACATCCACAGGGGTATTCAAATATATCAAAATTTCAAAGAATCACTCTTTATTAAATTTACAATATTTCCCAAAACGTTGCATTACCGAACGTTGCAAATACAGAAAAAAGAAAAGAAAGTTACCAAACAATTTTCTTGATTTTCACGTCTTGGACATAAAAGCAAACAAATTGTTGCATAATTATACACATGTCAATCCTTTGCGTTTGCCTGTCTCTTAGGAGCCTCCGTAAATATTCCTTATAAAGGTATAACCTTTATCAAGGTCAGTCCTGGGTTTTTACTTATACGAAAATAAAAAACAGTCATGTTTGCTATTTCTTTTTTTCTATTTTCTAATATTTGCGCGAGTTTAAAATCCGTATTTGGTTACCTGGCAATTGATTTGTAATGAGGTCCACAAATTACAATAACTTTATTGTTAGCTTAGACAGGCATAAGTGCTTAGTATAAAAGAATACAGGGGTTGCCCGATCGTTATCTTTTTTTCAAAATTAATGTTTACCGAAAGATTTCTCGACTTCTTGATCTTCATAAAAAGTCAACTATTGAACGTGATGTAAGTATCAAAAAGACGGTCGTGACACAATGTAGCGTGGTGACATATCCCCCGGGATGAGTGACCTCTATCCTTATAGATTTTTGGTCCAACCTCTTTGTTGAATATGACCCGGAACCAGCACTACGTTGCCTGTAACCGCCGAACACAAAGCACTGAAGAAATATTTATGTACCCCAAGTTCATGATACAATGTTAATTAACGGTTACAAAATGTCGATATTTTGTCTTCTTCTCAAAATGTACATACTACAATTCATGTGATTTGAAGAAGGTTACTATAACAGAACATGTAAATGTTTGTGATTTTTTTTATTTGGGAGGACTACAATAATAACGGGTATGGTGACGAATTCATGGTGAAAAAACGTTAAATTTTCTACAACTGATTGCCGGTAGTAATATTTTATGAATATTCATTAACCCAATGCATGACGATATTGGTAAACATACTTTTTATCCCACAAAACTGAAAAATACGTAAAACGCTGATCCTCATTCACAATGCAGAGATCGACCTTTGGCCGTCTAATTGTCTGGGAGAGGAATGGCTAGGTCTACTTTCAACGTTGAGGGTGTGTTATTTTATCAGCTGATTGGGTGCGCTAAACGAAAACGGTACAGAGGCTGGACTAGTGTTTACCCAATAACAGGCTTTCATCGAAAGGGTGGGGTGCGGTGCGGCGCGGTGTGGCGCGGTGTGGTGTGCTCAACGCACCCATTCGATAAAAGAGGGGGGGCTTTTCTCGAAAGGGTGCGTTGAGAGCGGAGTACCGTTTTAACACACCCTTTCGATAAAAGCGGGGGGGCTTTTCTCGAAAGGGTGCGTCGACTAGTCTTTCGCATCAGTCGTTTAAAATGAGGATCTCGGACAGAAGGTAATAGTTGCCAATTTAAGTATATCGAAAATGTATTAAATAAAATGGAATGGTCTTGATTACAGAGTGGTATCTTTCTTTATTACTATGTTGATGGGGGAGACAGAGAGAAGAAAAAAACGGAAAGGGGGGGGGGGGGGAAGATAAAAGGAAAGAAAGAAGAATAAGAAGAGAAGAGGGAAACGGGGGGGACTCTTCCCCCCCCCGCCAAAAAATAAATCAGAGAGAGAGAGAAGGGAAAGAGAAAGGGACAGAGAAGATAAAAGGGAAGAAAGAAGAGAAAGAAGAAGAAAAGAGGAAAACGGGGGCAAAGGGCTTTTGCCTCCCCCCGCCAACAAATAAATAGGAGAGAGAGAGAGAGATAGAGAGAAGGGAAAGAGAATAAAAAAGGAAAGGAAGAAGAATAAGAAGAAAAGAGGGGCTCTTGCCTCCTCCCCCCCCCCCCCCGCCAAAAGATAAGTAAGAGAGAGAAGGGAAAGGGAAAGGGAAAGAGAAGATAAAAGGAAAGAAAGAAGAGGAAGGAAACGGGGGCGAAGGGCTCTTGCCTCCTCCCTCCCCCCCCCCCCGCCAAAAAATAAATAAGAGAGAGAGAGAGAAGGAAAGGGAAAGAGAAGATAAAATGAAAGAAAGAAGAGGAAGAAGAAGAAAAGAGGGAAACGGGGGCAAAGGGCTCTTGCCTCCTTTCTTTTCTTTCTTTTCCTTTCTTTCCTATTCTCCCTCTTTTTCGTTTTCCTCTTTCTTTCTTCTCTTTTCTTTCCTTTCTTTTCTTTTTTCTTTTTTCTTTTCTTTTTCTTTTTTTCTTTTCTTTCCCTTTTCCTCTCTTTTTTCCCCTCCCCCTTTTCTCATTTTTCCCGACGGCAGCGCAATTTTACCGACAATATCCTGACAGGTGGGGGGGTGTCGCACCCCACACCCCCCTTTGGAGACGCCCCTGCCTACGCCACTGTTGGCGACCACAAGGCTATCAATACAAATTAAGACATATTAATGAAGATTCTTTTTTAATGTTGCAGAGAGATAAGTATTTTCTCTATGAACTTGTTTAATGGACAATAAATAATATTAAAAACATGAATACTATAGCGGTATAATGATGAGAGAGATGATTTAAGTCAAACTTTTGTTCAATGTGATTGGAGTAGACTTGAGGGTGGGGGGGGGGGGGAGGGGTCCCCCCCCCTAAGATCTCGGCCGTTTCACAGCCGATCGCCGCGAAAATGAATATTTATGGTAATTTATGCAAACAAGGTCAGAGAATTCACATTTTTACCCATAAATCATATATTATTCATATTCAAGCGTTCTTTTTCACTACATATATTCGTTAGAATAATAATACGACAACAAAGTTGGAAGAGCCAGTTTATCCCTATGTTATCTCTTGTTTTGATAATTTGTATTTATGTATTATATAGGATTTCCCGGCCAAATTCGCGAGTTTGTCATTCAAATTCATTTGTCTTGCGTTCAAATTCGACGGTTTTAGTGCTGTCGGGTATATCTCGGGTTTATATTCCTTTTTCTAGATTTCAAATCTATGAAGTTTTCGTTAGAATCTATGTATTTTTCATTCCAATTAATGAACAAATTGCTTCTTTCGCTATTTGGTCATTCGATTTAGCGCAACACGATTTTCTGACATCGCGACGGTGTACTTTTAGCATTCTAATTCATTTTGTAGCATTCAAATTAGCACTTTGTGCACTAAAATTAATGGTCAATATACATTTCTCGTTGTTTAAACACTTTTTATAGCTCACTCTTTTTCTTTCAAGATCGTTTATTCATGTGTATTTCATCCTATTTTATTTTCTTGCATTTATACTCTTTATATACTTTTAGATTTATCAGATATTCATCAGCCTTTAAGTTTGATTTAAAAAAAAAAGACTTACTGTACATCTACGGACTTGATGGTCTCAATATTTGTGTAAATTTTCATGTAAGGAAGTTGTTTGTCTTGTGTTTCATCATAAATTTATCACAATTTCATTATGGAGGAAGGGTACAATATTGTGACTGGGGTAGGTGTTTTCGTGTCCCGACTTTTCCGGGGTATATGAACATGTCCGTTCAGAGATGCCATATCCCTTGTTTCGCCCCTTCTTTACCTAATGTCTGACTACAAACATATGCTTTGTCCTCAAAATTAATAAATTGAATAACAGAAAAGACCCCAATAGCAAATCATGCATTTAATTGCATTTTTTTAAAGCTGTAAACGTGTGTTGCATTTCTTCCCCCTAACATTCCTAACTTGAATACACATAATTCGAATACGAATGACAGGTTTTAATTTGAATGATAAAAATGACGCCTCGACAAGTGACGATTAATTTGAACGCTAGTTGAGCAGTTTCTAAATTGAATGACAGATCTATGAAATCGTTCGACCAAAATCCTAAATTAAATACAAAATCGGGAAAATTGAATGATAATTGGCATGGCAAAGCTGATCTGCGCTAACTTAAATGCAAAGTAAATGAATTCGAATGACAAACTCACGAATTTGGCCGGGAAATCCTATATTATTTTTGTTGTTTTATTCATTTCTAACCAAAATTCAACTATTTTGACCCAAAATCAAACACATTAACTTGAAACAAGACCAAATAACCAATGTTTTCTCTTTTTTAAAAAGAATAAATGGTATTTCCATATGTTTGGTACATAAATCACAAAAATGAGCGATTTTAGGGCTGACATGCAAAAACAAAAGGTCACGTGACTCCGCAACTATACGTCCGATTTTCAACAAAAAAATGTTTCACAAGATGCGTAAGACTCGAAAGAAAAAAGTCATGAAAGAAAAACTTTATATCTGCCGCGGTTCCGGAGTAGTCGCGAAATTACTAGAGAGCACTAATCTTTTTTGGGGCCCTCGAAAATTTGAAAAATCGTACCCCCCCCCCCCCCTTGAACGCCAGGGGGGGGGGGGCTATCTCCCAAAAACGGTAAAATTAACGTGTTTTTTTTTTTTTTACACGTTTTTTCACAGGGCGGAGCCCTCAGAAGCTCAAGGGTATTAAACATCGAAATTAACGTCGGATGAGCATAATTTTATACCTTATTTGTGACAGTGGCAGGACACAATTTGGTGTTGTGTCCAGGGGGCGGAGCCCCCAGAAGCTCAGGAGTTTTGTACATTAAATTATTATTATTTTATACCTTATTTGTGACACAGGGGTCACGAATTGGCGTGGGGTCTAGGGGGTGGAGCCTCCGGAAGCTCAGGAGTTTTGGGCAATAAATAACGGTCAGATGAGCATATTTTATATATCTATTTGTGACACTGGCAGGACACAAATTGGTGTTGGATCCAAGGGGCGGAGCCCCAATAAGGTAAGGGGTTTTATACATCAAATTATCGTCAGATGAGCATATTTATATATCTATTTGTGACACTGGCAGAACACAAATTCTTCTTCCTCTTCCTCTTCTTTCTTTCCTTTTATCTTCTCTTTCCCTCTCCTTCTCCAACATAAGATGCAAGACGGATATAATTATATCAACTCACCTTCTTTCCAAGAATCATACGGGCCTGAAATTTCCCCCCCCCCCCCAGCATCTTTGCCTGCGACGCAGTCGAAACCTTCAAAGCCAGACTCTGGGAAGCCATCCAAGGGGGTAATATAATCATAGTCCCTCCCCACAACTGCAATGTGGTGGGACTTAATTCTAAAATGTTCTAGAAGCAACAAACACTCTCTCTCGAACAATAACGTTCTTATTGGTCATCTTTATATCCCTCTTGAGGATCAGGACCAGGATCAGAACAGATTCTCTCTCTCTCTCTTTTATTGTTTTTTTGGCGGGGAGGGGGGGGGGGGGAGGGAGGAGGCAAAAGCCCTTTGCCCTCGTTTCCCTCTTTTCTTCTTCTTCCTCTTCTTTCTTTCCTTTTATCTTCCCTTTCCCTTTCCCTTCTCTCTCTCTCTGATTTATTTTTTGGCGGGGGGGGGGGGGGGGGAGGCAATTAGAGTCCTTCGCCCTTCCCCCGTTTCCCTCTTTTCTTCTTCTTCCTCTTCTCCCTTTCCTTTTATATTTTCTTTCCCTTTCCTTTTCCCTTCTCTCTCTCTCTCTCTTATTTATTTTTTGGCGGGAGGGGGGGGGGGGAGGTAAGAGCCTTTCGCCCTTCCCCCGTTTCCCTCTTTCCTTCTTCTTCTTCTTTCTTTCCTTTTATATTTTCTTTCCCTTTCCCTTTCCCTTCTCTCTCTCTCTCTTATTTATTTTTTGGCGGGGGGGGGGGGGGGTGAGGAGGCAAGAGCCCTTCGCCCCCCCAGTTTCCCTCTTTCCTTCTTATTCCTCTTCTTTCTTTCCTTTTATATTTTCTTTCCCTTTCCCTTCTCTCTCTCTCTCTCTCTTATTTATTTTAGGAGGCAAGAGCCCTTCGCCCTTCGCCCGTTTCCCTCTTTCCTTCTTATTCCACTTCTTTCTTTCCCTTTCCGGGAGGTAAGAGCCTTTCGCCCTTCCCCCGTTTCCCTCTTTCCTTCTTCCTCTTCTTTCTTTCCTTTTATATTTTCTTTCCCTTTCCCTTTCCCTTCTCTCTCTCTCTCTTATTTATTTTTTGGCGGGGGGGGGGGTGAGGAGGCAAGAGCCCTTCGCCCCCCCAGTTTCCCTCTTTCCTTCTTATTCCTCTTCTTTCTTTCCTTTTATATTTTCTTTCCCTTTCCCTTCTCTCTCTCTCTCTCTTATTTATTTTAGGAGGCAAGAGCCCTTCGCCCTTCGCCCGTTTCCCTCTTTCCTTCTTATTCCACTTCTTTCTTTCCCTTTCCGGGAGGTAAGAGCCTTTCGCCCTTCCCCCGTTTCCCTCTTTCCTTCTTCCTCTTCTTTCTTTCCTTTTATATTTTCTTTCCCTTTCCCTTTCCCTTCTCTCTCTCTATCTTATTCATTTTATGGCGGGGGGGGGGGGGGGGTGAGGAGGCAAGAGCCCTTCGCCCCCCCCCCAGTTTCCATCTTTTCTTCTTATTCTTTCCTTTTATCTTCCCTTTCCCTTTCCCTTTTTCCCTTCTCTCTGTCTCCCCCATCAACATAGTAATAACGAAAGAGACCACTCTGTAATCAAGACCATTCCATTTTATTTAATACATTTTCGATATACTTAAATTGGCAACTATTACCTTCTGTCCGAGATCCTCATTTTAAACGACTGATGCGAAAGACTAGTCGACGCACCCTTTCGAGAAAAGCCCCCCCGCTTTTATCGAAAGGGTGTGTTAAAACGGTACTCCGCTCTCAACGCACCCTTTCGAGAAAAGCCCACCCTCTTTTATCGAATGGGTGCGTTGAGCACACCACACCGCGCCGCACCGCACCGCACCCTTTCGATGAAAGCCCCAATAACAGGTGTTGTCAATCACCAGGGTTAGCCTTGAGTTTTATGACCATTGGACCTTATGTAATGCTTTGATTTGCCCGAAGACTCTCGAGCTCTCCGAGAGATTAGGGGGTAATTCTTGACTGGACTATGGGTTTGCTGTGTGCAAATTTGTACCCCCATTAATGGTATTTCCACCAAGTCTGGTGTCAGCGAATTATGGCCTTCTGCACATGGAAACTGGCGATCCACTCCCTTTAACCTCCCTTTTATAGCCCTTCACTGCGGAGAAACGAATCTTCGGCTTTCTTGAAGAGATCACGCAACTCCATCCCATCAACCCTGTCCATTGGATAACAGCCTCCATATTTAAATTGACTTATATGAACGCTATGCAGCAATGATCATTATAGGGAACGCTATCCTGAATTAATTATTGTTCTCCAACAATACGCGTTTGATAGCAACGTTCCATATTCGTTGATGAGCGGACAATCTTCTTCTTCTTTATAAACGACCGGTCTTATTAATATAAATCGTAGTGGGCCCTTAAGTATATTATATTTGTTTATTTGATTATCTGTAAAAGTATATCTCATGCCTTAGCTTTATCCACCCTTCGGATAAGCAGATTAAAAGTGAAACAGTAAATCAATTACTATTGTCTTATATCCCTTTGTTGACTGTATGCATGATATTGAAGCACGAACCTGGTGTTACAAATGGCGACCTTGCCAGGACTTATGCTTTGAATAATACAGTTACTCAATTTTTATAAGCTAAATAAATTTTTCCCGTTCAATTTTTACATGCAATTTTTTATTTCACTTGTTTTCGGGAGCCAGTACCAGTGAAGGTTATTTTTGTGTAGTATATCATGGCAGAATATAAGGAAAACTTGTTAGAGCCAGCTAGGGCCCTATGCAAGAAAGAGGATATTGCTTTAGATATGGCAGTCCTCCTCATTGGAGATGAGGTGGATGATACTACTGTTGATGTTGATGAGTTATTATGTGCTATTTCTGAAGTAGTGAGCTGTGTACAGAGTGCAGCGGTGCTAGAACGACAGCCTCACTGCAAGTCACCCTCTATCGCCCTACTTCTGGAACTGGACCAGAAGGTTTCACTGGTCACCCTACGTGACCAAGACATACATGTGCCCGTAAGAGGAACCCTCACGCCCTTTCATCTAGTGTTGCTAGCTCATCAAACAAAACAGACAAGGCGAAGAGTGACACTAGTAGAAGCTAGAGAAAAGAGGAGTGCAACTCGATCACGAGTCCCAGAGTTCTCCCACCAGCCAGGACCAATGCCTCGGGAAGGGCAAGATCATCGCCTGATGAAAGACTTTTTCAACATGAGCCTCCACTCAAATTACAGAAAGCTGAGGCCTTTCTCAGGATCTCTCTCACCATCGCGTGACGAAGATGGTTTCGACCTGTGGGTTGATCAGGCAGAAGGGCAGCTGCAGGAGTGGACAGCAGCCGGCCTTGAAGAGGTGGAAAAGCGGCGGCGAATTAGCGAAGCCCTCAGACCCCCTGCATCAACCATTGTGAGGGATCTGAAGCTAAGCAAGCTGCAGGCATCCGCAGAGGACTATATAACAGCCCTTGAAGCTGCATTCGGCACCACCGAGAGCGGGGAGGAGATACTCCTTAAGTTTCACGACATGGCGCAGCATGACCAGGAGAAACCCTCAGAGTTCATCATGCGGTTGAACTCTACCCTGAGACGGGCAGTACGAAAGGGAGGAGCGCCTCCGGACAGGGCAGACTACCTCCGGCTGCAGAAGTTCATCCGGAGTCTCTATGATGAGATGCTCCTAGTGAGTTTAAGGCTTAGGGATCTCTTGCATGATCCACCCTCCTTCATCACCCTTCTAAGCCAGGTGAGGCGATATGAAGTGGAGGTCGCAGAGAAGAGACAGAGGAGACCCGTCAAAGGGAGAAGTCTCCAAGCAGTCGTGGAAAGCCCTACAGAACCATCAAACGCCATGGAGGTGCGGCTTGCAAGGCTAGAGCAGCAGATGAGGGACAGGGGGGCGACATCTCAGGACCCGGTAGTTGTGAATGCCTTCCAAACCCCAGACACAAACAAACATCCTAACTTCTGCTACAAGTGTGGGGAGGACGGGCATTTTCGTAGGAACTGTCCGAACCCCCCTAACCTGGCTGCAGTCAACCAAAAGCTGATCACCTGTCTCAGTCAGGGAAACGGTTTTGGGCACCAGAGACGGAGCCGTCTGGGGCCCGAGTCCACTCAAGCTCCAAGCAAGACTTACCCGCCACGTCAATGAGCAGCCAACACGAGCCTGCAAGGGAGGATACAGGAAATGACATTCCGAGTGGTCTGGTTGGGGAAAGTGCCTCCTACCCCTGTTTTGTGGACAACTATCCTTTACAATGCTTGCTAGACAGTGGATCGCAAGTCACCCTCATACCAGAAAGCCTGTGTAAGAAGTTGGAGAAGTACGTTCACCCTCTTAAGGACCTGATCTTATGGCACGGTGGTGGAGGTCAAATACCGTATATTGGGTATACTCAAATAGATATCAGTTTTGAGTTAGAATTCACCGGCACCGACAAGCCATTCTCTACACTAGCTTTAGTCATCCCAGATAATCGGAACACCAAAGACCATCCTGTTGTTGTGGGAACCAACTCTGGAGTGTTCCGCCAATGCTACCATACATACAAGAGGAAACCAACTGACTCGATAAATCCCATCTGTTCAGCCATATACAATAGAATCGCCAAAAATGATGTTGATGTGGCAAGCTTGCCTTTGACATGGGGTCCCATATCTACAGAGGATAAGCAGCAGCTCCTGAACATATTACAAGACAAGTCTGCAGTGTTCTGTCATGATCCCCTAAACATGGGTAAGACAGACAAGATCTACCATGAGATACGAATGACCGATGAGACGCCATTTAGGGAGAGATCCAGAAGAGTGTCTCCTGCCGACCTTGAAGACCTGAGGGAGCATCTTCAAGAACTCTTAGAAGCTGGCATCATAAAAGAGTCTCGTAGTCGTTACGCATCCCCAATTGTCCTTGTCAGGAAAAAGACAGGGAAGTTACGCCTCTGCATAGACTACCGGAAATTGAATGCCAGAACCGTACCTGACCAATACGTTGTACCACTCATCCAAGAAGCAATAGATGCCTTGAGTGGTAATAAGTGGTTTTCCGTGCTTGATTTGAAGTCAGGGTACTACCAGATTCCTATGGCTGACCAAGATAAGGAGAAAACTGCCTTCATCTGCCCGGTAGGCTTCTATCAATTTGAACGGATGCCCCAAGGAGTCAAGGGAGCACCAGCCACATTCCAGAGACTCATGGAGCAGTGCATGACTGGAATACACCTCAAGGAAGCCCGTGTATACATGGATGATATCATCGTATTTGGAAAGACACTAGAGGAGATGACTACACGCCTCATGAAAGTCCTAGACCGTCTCATTTCATATGGACTCAAAGTATCTCCAGAGAAGTGTCAGCTTTGCTGTAACTCAGTCAAGTACTTGGGACATGTCGTCTCTGATGAGGGTGTCAAGACAGACACAAGCAAAACGGCGGTACTCAGAGATTGGCCAACTCCAACTACTGTGAAGGAACTGCGATCTTTCCTCGGCTTCACAGGCTACTACCGGAGATTTGTCAAGGGCTATTCCAAGATTGCTCGACCACTGCATTCCTTGACTGCAGGAGTTGCAAAGAAGGGCCAGCCAACGAAAGGGAAATTCAGACCATCAGAGCCATTAGGAGATAAGTGGACAACAGAGTGCACCAGTGCCTTCAATCAGTTGAAAGATTCCTTATCAAGCGCCCCAGTGCTGGCATTTGCAGACTTGCAGAAGCCATTCGTCCTGCAGTTGGATGCAAGTGGAGACGGACTTGGGGCAGTCCTTTGCCAGGACTGTGATGGTCAACTGCGTCCTGTAGCCTATGCTAGTCGAGGTCTCTCAAAATCTGAGCGGAACTACCCGGCCCACAAGTTAGAATTCCTCGCACTGAAGTGGGCGGTAACTGAACAGTTCAACGACTACTTGTACATGGCCAAAGGGACCAAGATATTTACGGACAACAATCCGCTGACATACGTCCTTACGTCAGCCAAATTTGACGCCACTGGACACCGCTGGGTATCACAACTGGCAAATTTTGATATCAGCATCCACTACCGCCCAGGCCGAGCAAATGCCAATGCTGATGCTTTATCTCGACTACCTGAACCCAGACAACCTAAAGAATATCCAGACCTGAGATATCTGACAGCACGACTCAAAGAGGATCTAGGTGAGCCAGACCAAATCATTGATCTCGAAGCTACCAACTCAGTCTTGATGTCAGTGTCTGCAGCCACGAAATCAAGGATTTCCCATTCAAGTCCTGAAGCCTTGGTGTCCTGCCTGTCCATGAGCGCAGAAGCAGTGCCAGATGAATATGAATTCCCAAAGGTTAGCAGTATGGCAAACCAGGTTAACTGGACCGGTGCACAGGACGCTGACCCAGCAATCAAAGCAGCAAAATATTGGGTTCAGAGTGGTAGAAAGCCCAATAGACGCACCCCCAAATCATCCGATGAGAGAATTCTTGTTCGAGAGTTCCCGAAGCTCAAACTCATTCGAGGCGTGTTGCACAGAGTGTCGAAAGTCCGGGACGGAAGGACGATATTTCAACTCGTCTTACCAAAGTCTCATCGACAAGATGCACTACGGAGCCTGCATGACCAACATGGACACCTTGGAAGTGACAAAACATCCTCCCTCGTTCGTGCCAGATTTTTTTGGCCTAAGATGGCACAAGATATTGAAAGATGGGTTGGGAACTGCAGGAGATGTCAAGCCCGCAAGACCCTCCCCACACGGAGCGCCCCACTTCACAGCATACAAACCACCCAACCTATGGAGCTGGTGTGTATGGATTTTCTTGGACTGGAGATAGACGCCAGGGGTTTCAAATCTATCCTAGTGGTCACCGACCATTTTACAAGGTACGCCCAGGCATTCCCAACTAAGGATCAGACAGCGCGAACAGTCGCTCGAGTGCTATGGGAAAAGTATTTCGTCCACTATGGCCTGCCGCAAAGACTCCATTCTGATCAAGGACGAGAGTTCGAGGGAAAAGTGATCAAAGAACTGACCAAGCTTCTCAACATCAAGAAATCCCGCACTACTCCGTATCACCCCCAAGGAGACCCCCAGCCAGAACGCTTTAACCGGACATTACTGAATATGCTTGGCACACTCAAGCATGAAGAAAAGGTAAACTGGAGCCAACATGTGGCATCATTGGTCCATGCCTATAACTCCACCAAGACGGACAGCACTGGTTACAGTCCATACTACCTGATGTTTGGAAGGGAGGCTCGGTTGGCGATAGACGTGGAGTTTGACACTCGCCCAGATGGCTGTCACGCCATAGATCATGTCAAATATGTATCAAAGTTGAGGGCAGGGCTTAAGCAGGCTTTCCAGGCAGCCAAGACAGCGTCACAGAAGGCGGCAACAACCAATAAGCAGCGGTATGACTTGAAAGTGCGGGGCAGAGAACTCCACGCCGGTGACCGGGTGCTCGTGAAGAATTTTGGATTGAAAGGCCCCCACAAACTTGCTGATCGGTGGAAGGCTGAACCATATACGGTGCTAGGCCAAAACGACATCTTTCTTCCAGTGTATAACGTACAGTCAGAATCTGGCGGTAAAGTCTTGACGCTGCACCGTAATCTACTCCTCCCCATAGGACGACCTGATCCCGAGGTGGAAGAACAACATATTGATCCTCTACCACCCCAATCAGTCCCTAAGCGCTTGAGAAAGAAAGGCCGACCCATTCGGAAAGGTCCACAAACCTCTAGCTATCCCTGATAGCAGAGACTGGTAAATATCACGTCATATTTACGTCTTGTACTACGTCTTTAAGACGACATAACAAGACGTCAAAAAGACATGATTTTGCACCCGCGCACGTCGTCATGAGGACGTCATATTTTGACGTGATTTTTACGTCTTATTAGTCAAAGAAAGACGTCTTTAAGACGTCAACTTGTACCATAGGAAGACGTCATATGGACGTCATATTTACGTCTTTTAGTTAAAGAAAGACGTCTTTAAGACGACATAACAAGACGTCAAAAAGACATGATTTTGCACCCGCGCACGTCGTCATGAGGACGTCATATTTTGACGTGATTTTTACGTCTTATTAGTCAAAGAAAGACGTCTTTAAGACGTCAACTTGTACCATAGGAAGACGTCATATGGACGTCATATTTACGTCTTTTAGTTAAAGAAAGACGTCTTTAAGACGACATAACAAGACGTCAAAAAGACATGATTTTGCACCCGCGTACGTCGTCGTGAGGACGTCATATTTTGACGTGATTTTTACGTCTTATTAGTCAAAGAAAGACGTCTTTAAGACGTCAACTTGTTCCATAGAAAGACGTTGTATGGACGTCATATTTACGTCTTGTAGTCAAAGAAAGACGTCTTTAAGACGTCAACTTGTACCATAGGAAGACGTCGTATGGACGTCATATTTTGTCGTGATTTTAACGTCTTATTAGTCAAAGAAAGACGTCTTTAAGACGTCAACTTGTTCCATAGAAAGACGTTGTATGGACGTCATATTTACGTCTTTTAGTCAAAGAAAGACGTCTTTAAGACGTCAACTTGTACCACAGAAAGACGTTGTATGGACGTCATATTTTCTCTTTAGGTCCTATTGGTTAAATAAAGACGTCTTTAAGACGTCAACTTTCACCCAAGAAAGACCTGTATACGTTGTATGGACATCAAATTTTGACGTGATATTTACATTTTACTGGTCATTTCGATGTACCTTTTATCCTTCCATGATCTATACGTCTTTGTTGTCCTCTAAATAACATCTATAAGACCACCTAATCAAGGAAGAAAGTGTCAAAGTCACTTCATGTACACATTCTGAACAATCACACAGTAAAATCAAAGCAAAAAAAAAAAACATCACATAATATATATATACATGCCAGACAGAAAGTAATTTTCATATTTTTAATGTACACGTATATGGTATGAAAATGGATAACAAAAATATAAAATACGTATTTCTATACCTTCTTATTCTATCTAACTTGGCTTCCATTGGTACACGATCTTTTCATCACTATCCTGACACTTCTTCCAAAACATGCTGTATAGATACCTAGTGTATTTCTGTCAGTCTCATAATTTATTTAAGAAAGTTAACAGGCCATCACAAAGATATGTTTCGTTATAAATTGTGCTACAAGAAACTATGACATATTGGCTAAACTTATAAGTCTTACGGTTGTTGGAAGCAGGTTAGCAGCATAGAGACTTGGTAAAGCTACACTGATACCCGCAGTATTTTAGTAGACAAGCAAACAGCACACTGGGGAAGTTCCTCATATTCAGCAAAACAGCATAGTGGAAAGCTAGGCATTCATCAGTGCAGCTCTACCTTGTCTCCATGCTGCAAAACCGCTCCTGACAACCCCAAGACTTTAATGTAGATAAAGACTATCATATAAAACAAAAGGTTGTTGGAAAGAATTTCTGTGCATGAAAGATCAATTCTTGTTACATACATGGGGAATATCTAAGTTCATGGCAAGAATTCAGTATAAAGTATAAAACTATACAATCTAAATCACACACAGGAGAAAAATGGCACAAATGATAAACACATGGCTTAGCTAAGTTATTTCTTACACTCAAAAGGAACAAGTTGGCAGCAAGGGGAACAGGGAGAGCTTCACTGATACCTGCAGAGTTTTCTGATGATGGATGGTTGCTTGCCCGTTGAAACCACGATGTTCACATTTGGCGATACAGCATATTAGAAAACTGTGCAGAAATCAGCTCAACTGTACCTATTCTCTGTGCTAGAAACCTGCTTCTTACGGGCACATGACTTAAATATAAGAAAAGGCATTAGTGGCAACATTCATATTTATAAATAACAAAAAATTAGTATTGTTGCAAATACAGAAGCTGAAGTTCAAGTATAAAAATACAATTTATATCAGATAACATTCCCGCCAGTACGATTGGCTCAGTTGGGCAATTCCAAGGTGACTGTGGAATAATTATTCAGAAGATATTTCCCAGTTTAAGATAAAATAGCAAACATGCTGAAAAAGTTTAGCACAAAGAGATATATTCCATTGCTTATGTCACAACATTCATTTGGCAAGTCCCAGGAGTTTCACAAAAGAATTACAATCTAACTTAAATTTTAACAGCGAATTCAATATACATGTAGGTAAGCCATATTGTGCTTTCTAAATCACAGATACAATCCAAGAATGTTATACTTTTAACTACCATTTTTTTTTCAAACCACAAGATATTTATGGTTTTCATTGAAGGCGCTACTGTGTGTCACTCTTTAACAGTTAATTCTCCCAACAAAATTTTGAATTTTCCCCAACCGTTTTTCCATGAAAATAAGATATAAAACAGGCCTTTAAAAATCTTTCAACGCCTAAATTTGGAAAAGGTATTGGAGCTAATTCTTTGCTTTGTGATGATTTACACTCACTTCAATTTAATCAATTTATAAAAATAAAGTTGGGAGAATTAAGGAATGGATCAGATCAGTTTTCCCAATTTTTATCATCAATAGTGGTCTATTTTTAACTCAAATGTTCAGATTATCTTTAAGTGTACATACAGTATAGCATTGAAGTCAATACCTTAGCACCATTTTCTCTCATCTGAACAATGTTACCAAGTCCCTTTAAGGCTCGTTCAGAAATGATGCTGCAAAACAGTCAAAATCGCAGAGTTTTTTAAATGTTGACATAGAGTTCAATATGCTTTACATTTCTGTATATTATAAAAAAAAGAGCTCACTGAATATGCGCAGTCCAAAACATACAAAGACTTGTTGCCATTCGCTTTACACATAAAACCAAACTGCATCATTTTCGAAAATTGTTGGCGGTTCACGTTCCGTATCTGAACAAGTCTTAGTTGCTTAATAATGGAATTGATTTGTATTGTATTTACCTCACTCAATTTTTCTCCATTACCAACTTATATATAATTTGCAACAGGTTTTAAGAACTGATACGAAGCGGATGGGGGGTGGGGGTGAGCATGAGACTGAGCATATCAAGTCTACTACATAAGCATTATGAAACAGGTCAACTTCATAAATAGTAATTACAAATATATGCAAAATACTGGAATCTTTTACTCAAACTGTTATGTCAGTTTGTACACCCTGTAATTCATTAAAATTGTAAGTGACATGAATGGGAATTTCAGTTCCACAGCTTTAAGCCATTCAGGTTTGTGGCTACACCTCACCTCTCCCCCTCCCCCAATCTCTCTCTTACTCTATAAATTATAATGAAGTAAAAAAATAACCTTTTTTCTAGCAGTTAAACTATCGGGTGAGTGTAGATCTACATGTAATTTTGGAAATATTCCTCTTCAGCTTGGACTCATGGGTTGGCTTTTGGGTGGAATCTCTGGCATTATGCACTGCTTTCAGATCCAGGGAACATAGACGCAAGGAATTCTAGTGCATGAATAAAGCAAAAAAGAAAGGAATACAATTTAAGACAAACTTTTATATATTTTAAAACTGGAACGTGAACAATGAATTAAATAATGAATTATGTCAGAAAAATACTGCTTGGTAAGATTTATCAGAAATAATTTCTTATTGCTCACAAACATAAAGTCAACACACCTTTCGATTTTAAACATTTGTGGGCAATGCAAAACCTGATTCAGGATTTCGTTTGGTAAATTATCAATACAATTGTAGTTTGCTGATGAGGGCCATGACTCACCAATCAGGTTAGTGGAGCCATCGATTTGGAAATATTCCTCTTCAGCTTGGACTCATGGGTTGGCTTTTAGGTGGAATCTCTGGCATTATGCACTGCTTTCAGATCCAGGGAACATAGACGCAAGGAATTCTAGTGCATGAATAAAGCAAAAAGAAAGGAATACAATTTAAGACAAACTTTTATATATTTTAAAACTGGAACGTTAACAATGAATTAAATAATGAATTATGTCAGAAACATACTGCTTGGTAAGATTTATCAGAAATAATTTCTTATTGCTCACAAACATAAAGTCATTATGGGCAATGCAAAACGTGATTCAGGATTTTGTTTGGTAAATTATCAATACAATTCTAGTTTCAGGGATGCCAGTTAGAATTGATCAGAGGGCCTGAAAAATCACCTAGAATGAGCTAGCTTGTACACAACAAACCTAAACTATGGTATGAAAATAACTCGCCAGGGCCTGAATTCAGGCTATTGCCTGAAAACTGGCATTCCTGTAGTTTGCTGATGAGGGTAGAATGAAAGCTCCTTGACCTATGCTGAAGGGTAAAAAAACACTGTTTGAAACACACATAATATTGTCGGTTATTGCAACATACCTGCAGGTTTTAGTGATCTAAAATTAATTGAATTATAAATATATTTGAAACTTAGGACAAATAACTGAAATAAGCCTTTCAAATGAAATGAACCATTATGAAGTGTCTAATTGGTCAGTGTCTCAGTGATCATGCACAATATGACAAATAAATGTACAGAAATAATACAAGTACATGTACACATTTACCGATAATGGCTTCAACTGTTTCAAGAGGCTGCTGATCCTTAGGGAAGTAGGGAACATCCACAAGGTTGAGAGAGAGTAGCATTTTCTGCATGGTTTCACATCAATATACTGAGGCCACAATGTGCTTTGAATCCACTTCTTTGACGAAAGATGTTAAAAAAGGATGCCTACAAATAAATGAGAAAATGAATAAAGTTAAAACAAAATGAATGGTTGATAATGTATGTACCGGTATGTGCAACACATATACTACAAACTTCTTTGAACAGCCTGTGGGGAAAGAATTTTGTTTACCATTTACAGGTCTAACCGATTATTTCCAGATAAAGATTTCTGTATACGGTAGCCTATAAGATAAATTTGCTGTCTAAAGATAGAAACGACTTGTTTAAGGTTACATGTTTGTGACACAAGTCACTGCTTTATTCCTCTACGTATCGACACGTAATGCTCAATTTCCAGACATGTGGGCCCGGGCCGGTAGTACACTTTCTCACAGGTTTCACTGCAAACCGCTGCACATTACAAGTGCATACCGATGGTGGTTGCGGGCGGGCGCACGCCTGTGTGAAGTTATCTACCATACAATGTAGGAGGAGGTAGATCACTTCACGCAGACTTACGTGCCCCCGCAACCCTCCATCTGTATGCACTTGTATTGTGCAGCGGTTTGCCGTGCAACCTGTGAGAAAGTGTATACTACTATCAACGTTTTTCCGAAAAATAGTCCCCCCAAAATAAGAAAATTGACCAGAAACAGGTTAGAAACATAACGACTTTTAAATCATGACCGGCAATATTTGAACATTTCATGAATATTTGCTTGATTTGGGCTAGGCCTAGATCTAGACCTATGTTTTAGATTTTTAGGACTCTCTCCACACTAACTCCGAGAAGCTCCAACATCTGCGCCGCGGGCGTCGGAGCTTCGGGTTTGTGCATCCAAAAACATTCTAACAGCGGGTTGGGTAACATTATCTCAAAATATGCAAAGGGAGTAATTACAATTTTGACTCACTAGGTTGCTCGACTCCTCTGGGCATCTAGGCGGCAACTTGAAATTATAATTTGAAGAATCACCCCCTTTTTCCCATCGAAGACTTCTTCAAGTTATAATTTCAAGTTGCCACCTATAGATGCCCAGAGGAGTCGAGCAACCTAGTAAGTCAAAATTGTAATTACCCCTTTGCATATTTTGAGATAATGTCACCCAACCCGCTGTTAGAATGTTTTTTGATGCAAGCTAGAACCCTTCGGCATCGGAGTCGGAGCTTCCCAGAGTTATCTCTCCGCGCCAGAGTTAAGGGTCACTGGTAAAAAAGTCTGGATATGATTCTAAACTAGTAGTAGTAGATCTACAGTATTGCTTGGAATAAAGTAGACACTCTCACACTGTGTCACACGTGACTGCATGTATTATCCTTCTTTGACTTCTTCTTCAAGATAATTTGCCTCCTTCAATACTGAAGATTCTTACAGATGCCGTATACTCGGCCTGATTGGGGTGTGCAGGTGGACCATTACACCGGGTTTTCCCCCTACTCTTATACAAAAAAGTGCAATGGGTTCTTAACGTGCAAGGGTGGTGACTCTCCTGTACACGGGGCCTCCATTTAAGGTCCTATCCGAGGGACGGAGTGTTTTCCACTTGACATAGCCTTCGTCTATGAACAAGGGAAGGGCAGTAGATTCTAGACCTAGTGCCAAGACTTTCATCACAATCAGTTTGCTTCTCTTATTTTTCTGCTTTCTTTTAGTTTTAGAGCAGTTGTATATTCGAGTTAGATTTCCCTTTAAAGCCATGCAGCCCATGTGTAGGCAAATGAGTAAACTTTTTTGCTTTAAATGATGCCACATGCCATGCATACCTTCAATCAAGACCCTACATAAAAATACATATATGGGATCATACATTCCAAATCTTGTCAGCAAGTGTTGAAAGTCCGAGCTCACTATCACTGACATAAGATCATACATTACAGTAACATACTAACATAGAGTCTAGATCTACATATCAACTTTTCAGAACGAAAAACAGTAACTATAGATTTATGTACTTTTTGTAAATAAATTAGGTAATTCTAGGACTTACCCATACTGTAAATTTGCAGGAGAAAACGAAAGTATTCAGGAGGATGTACTTCATGCAACGGCTTTTTCACTCTGAATTCAAATACATTAGGCTACATACACATCGCATATTATGTAGTCCTACGCCTTGCCTTGAGTACTGTATGCGTACACACACGTACTTTACACACTCCCGTTTGTACTAGATGCGAGCATGTTTAGTCTTGATCGATATTGCAGACCTTGGTGCACAATCTGTAAATTGGTCCACTATTAATATAATGACTAATGACATTTGAGGGGGGGGGGGGGTTGTTCCCTATTTTCAATTCTGATAATTGCCCTATTTACTTTGACTTATGCTCATATTAGATGTTGTAGTCTTTACCCGATTATTATCTTGGAAAAATTAGGTTATTAGAGACGTCATAATGACGTCGTTATACGTCGTCCTTACGACAAAAAATATCTTGGAAAAATAGTCTTTAAAAGAGGTCATCATGACGTCGTAATGACGTCGTCAATACGACAACAAATATTTTGGAAAAGATAGTCTTTTAAAGACGTCGTAATGACGTCGTCGATACGACAACAATTATCTTGGAATAAATAGTCTTTAAAAGAGGTCATAATTACGTCGTTATCACGTCGTCAATACGACAAAAATTAGCTAGGAAAAAATAGTCTTTTAAAGACGTCAAAATGACGTCTTAATGACGTCGTTAATACGACAAAAATTATCTTGGAAAAAATAGTCTTTTAAAGACGTCATAATGACGTCGTCGATACGACAAAAATTAGCTTGGAAAAAATAGTCTTTTAAAGACGTCATAATGACGTCGTTATCACGTCGTCAATACGACAACATTACATTGGAAAAAAAAGTCTTTAGAAGTCGTCATAATGACGTCGTTATCACGTCGTCAATACGACAACATTACATTGGAAAAATAAGTCTTTTAAAGTCGTCATAATGACGTCGTTATCACGTCGTCAATACAACAACATTACATTGGAAAAATTAGTCTTTTAAAGACGTCATAATGACGTCGTCGATACGACAAAAATTAGCTTGGAAAAAAATAGTCTTTTAAAGACGTCATAATGACGTCGTTATCACGTCGTCAATACGACAAAAATTAGCTAGGAAAAAATAGTCTTTTAAAGACGTCAAAATGATGTCTTAATGACGTCGTTAATACGACAAAAATTATCTTGGAAAAAATAGTCTTTTAAAGACGTCATAATGACGTCGTCGAGAAGACAAAATATATCTTGAAAAAATTAGTCCTTTAAAGACGTCATTATGACGTCGTAATGACGTCGTCAATGCGACAAAAAATTATCTTGGAATAAATAGTCTTTTGAAGACGTCATAATGACGTCGTAATTACGTCTTCCATACGACGTACGACGTGTTTACCACTTTACGACCAATTTATGACGTCTTTAAGACGTCAGTCTGCTATCAGGGATGTGACCAGTGATTCCGATAGTGAGGGCTTTTCTGTTCTCCATTATCCGCCAGAACCCTTTCGTCAGGACCAGACACCTTTGGATCCACAACCTGTAGCTGAAGTAGACACTATCCACGATGTATTGACTGGCAGTACAGAGCAGTTAGCGAATAATCTCAGGCCTGAAGCACAGGAATTCACTCCTAGTAATCAGGTACAGAACGATGAGATTGAAAATACTACTGTTCCCCATATAGAGGATCTTAGTCAGCCGCACCTTGATGGTCCGCAGGAGATCGATGAAGCATCTGTTGAGGTGGATATTGATGAGGTTAACATGCCAGCTGTAGAGGTAGAAGAGACAGCTCCTGAGATTATCAGCTCTCCGGATTCCCAGCCTTCTCAAGAAGAGGTAGAAGCGTCTCCCTCCACTGAAGCTTCTGAATATATTGAATCCCTTTCTTCAGATCGAGTACCTGAAGAGGCAAATTCTTCTCCTTTTGGAGAAGCTCTAAACACACCCGACTCCCCAGTTGCTAATGAAATAGCTGAAGAGATGAACACTGTTGTCCCCGACCCAGCCTCACGTGACCACCACGAAGAGGGTAATCCGAGCCATGAAGACATCAGTGAGAACCTTGACTCTCTTTCACCAATGCACTCTGTACATAGTGACTTGAGAAAGTCAACTAGGCCTTCCATAGCACCAACGAGGCTGAATTACTATAACCCGGGTGAACCGCATAATCTATCCGTTGAGGCTGTTGATGCTAAGCCGAAACGTAAAGGGATTTTCAGTTACATTAGGCAGAGGTTATTAGGACATTGATAACTGTATATAAAGAAAGAGTAAGGAAAAACTACAAAAATAATTTTTTGAACTAAATTCTTTTCTTTCTTTGGTCTATATCTCACCGGGACGGTGAAAGGTTGGAGGGGGAGAGTGTAACACACATAAAGTGTGACTAGTATGGACATCATTCCCTCACCATTGATTCATTTAACTACAGTTGCCCCTCTCTACTTCTCATCTCTCTTCGCTTCTTTTCCCCTCTCTCTACTGTGTGGGGATATACACCTGTTATGCACATAACCCTATAGGCCCCTCTTTCCTCCACTCTCTCTTTTCTGACCACCTCTCTCCTTGGAATGTTATCTTTAGTCCGCTTATCTGGACATTGCAAACATGTGGTCATGCTCTTTTTGCTTCTAAACATTGTGAGGGGAAGACGTGTATTGGTGCTGGCTCCCTTTTATAGTATACTTGCTTTGTTTTATTAACCTCCCTTTTATAGCCCTTCACTGCGGAGAAACGAATCTTCGGCTTTCTTGAAGAGATCACGCAACTCCATCCCATCAACCCTGTCCATTGGATAACAGCCTCCATATTTAAATTGACTTATAACGCTATGCAGCAATGATCATTATAGGGAACGCTATATCCTGAATTAATTATTGTTCTCCAACAATACGCGTTTGATAGCAACGTTCCATATTCGTTGATGAGCGGACAATCTTCTTCTTCTTTATAAACGACCGGTCTTATTAATATAAATCGTAGTGGGCCCTTAAGTATATTATATTTGTTTATTTGATTATCTGTAAAAGTATATCTCATGCCTTAGCTTTATCCACCCTTCGGATAAGCAGATTAAAAGTGAAACAGTAAATCAATTACTATTGTCTTATATCCCTTTGTTGACTGTATGCATGATATTGAAGCACGAACCTGGTGTTACATGTAAAACAAATCTGAAAGAAAAGAAATTTATGAAAAAGTGGTTACTTTTTGCAAGATGTTTTTTGTTTATTTCTTCTAAAATCATTTGCCAACTAAATCTGTGATATTAAAAAAAAAGTGAACTTCAATTTGCAACTGATATCTATAAATATATTTTCTTATCATATTTTGAATGGCCAAGAATATTATTTTGAAATTCTGCATGTAAAAATCAATTCTTGTGTACATAATAATGTGAACGATATTATTTGATAAAGGATCCCTATGGAAGGGGGGTGGGGGAAATGAATGGTGTGAGATTGGCAGAACTTGAAGAAGAAAAAAAATAGTAAGTGAGTTGCACAAGCTGACAAAATAAAATAGAGATAGAAGATTAAGGGATTTAAGGGGAAATGCTAATTCACAAGTGATACGAGATAGAGGATGAAAGTATAGAACTAGACAATGATGTGAAAAGAACTAAAGAGAAAAAAAAAAAAAGTACATGTTTATCATGTCAAAAAGTACGTCCTGAACATATGTTTTTTTCACACAATATTTTGAGAAGCAATGCACCATTTAAACAATTTAAAGGTAATACAAAGTTTTGGGAAATTTTGAAAATTGGGTGGATAGTGAATCTTTACAATTTTGATATATTTGGATGCCCCTGGGAATGTATTATAAGCACTTAAAAAATTTGCCCCTAAAACACTTCTGTTTTCGAGAAAAATTGAATATAAAAATTTACCGGTGCTCCCGGTAAATTTTGATAAATTTCAAATAGCGCCTACGGCCGTACAATGGTAGCTGCGACCATGAAAATCTCAGAATATGTAGTTGTGATATATAATTTCCAAACGGGAATAGCTAATCGGTCGATTTTAGTCAGGAAACATTGTTTCATAGCTAAATTAATATCTTGACCTTGAGAGGGAGCTATACAACATAAAGAGTTTATTATTTATAATTTCATAACTTTAGACTCGATTTCAACCGGGACAACGATCAATGAATATTGTAGGAACGCATATGCTTCCAATATCTTAATTTGAACCAAATTCATGACCCCATACCAATACTTTGTAATACCTTTAAACATCATAAAAAGAAGTATGTGCTCCATGTTAATTTTTAGGAATTAGTAAGATGTGATAATCTCACAAAATGTGTAGATTTTTACATTAGTTAACAATCATGTAATCAGAGCCTCAATAATGCCAAGTGAGACAAAATATAAGACAATCAAGAAATAGTCGACTGACAATATAGCAATCATGCGCATGATTATTTTGTTTTCAAAGAATTTTTTTTTCTTTGAACGATGAAAATGCTTTCTGATAGGAACGTTTCCAATCAATTAAAAAGAGCGTTAATTTAGCTGGCAATTATAGCAATTAAGACACATTAATCGGTTACTTTATATTTCAAAGAAACAAGTCTTCTTTAAACAATGCCATTTGTAGATAACCGACATTGATCAAAGACCTTCCCAATCAAGAAAGAGTACGATTCAGCTGCAAAACAGAAAGATACTTGGCTATACCAAACGTCTTGAGTTCAGTTGCTGAAAACAGTATTAAAAAAATATAAGAGCTCCGTCAGCCGTAATTGCAATGAAGATAGATAGATAGATAGATAGATAATGGTTTTATTGAGAATAAAATAACAACAATGCATCGCGGCCTACATGGCCGAATTGGGCAATGGTTTATAAAAACATTCATATCAAATAACCTCAAATTAATGAACTAAACTTGAATGAGTATATAAATAACTTTAAAAAGCATATTTCTTATTATTTGATCTCCCTAACTCATTTTATATATAAAGGAGATAAAGAGAAGTGAAGAAGAACATGATGGTGGTGTAGAGTAAAGAAAGCAAAGAAAAGAGGGTGGTAAGCTTAAGAAGAGGATGAAGAGGAAGGAGAAGAAAGAAAGTAAAAGAGAAGGAGGAAGAAGAAGAAGAAGATTCAAGTAGGGATAGTAAGATGATAGACAGAGGGTAGTGCGAATAGTAACACTATCATATTATGTATCGATATCAATATTCAAGCATTACACATTATACAAACTACTAATGATATAGGCGAAGTTATGAAGAAAATAAATACTTATATAAAAAATTGTACGAATTAAAAAAAAAATTACTCTAGGTAATAGTTACTCTAAGGAAAAGGTTATAACATTTCAACCAGACTATAACAAAGGAGAACCATTATAAGAAGCAAAAGCAAAAGGAGAAAGAGGGAGAAGAGGATTGAGAAGTAAGGATAAGGGTGAGATGAAGAAAGGAAGTGGGAAAGTAGAAGTGGTAGAGGAAGAGGAGACAACTGTAACATTGGCCATGGAAGATAATTTCAGTCATTTAAACAATTTAAAATAAATGGTTAAACACAGATTTTTAACTTCGGTACAGAAAATGTAGTGATCTATTATACAGATACAAAGATTAGACCACAGTATAAATATAAAATTGGTTTATGAATATAAATGTATAAAAAACAAATTGCATAAAAAATTGATTTCATACTTTTTAATAACACAAAGCAAAGATTATTTCTGGGTAACGAAAGCGACCGAAAGAGCAGTAAATCTATTTCAAAAATAGGTTGGACTTCGAAGAGCATTACACAAAACGTATGACGTTGTATGGCTTCTAAAAGCAGAGTTCGAGTATAATTGTCCTCCCCCCCCCCCCTCAATAACATGGGCATTTGCGCGAAGGGCGAAAAAGGGTATTTGCGATGAGGACGAAGACAAAGTTTTTCTAAATCAAACTTGAAAATCAAACATAATATACCGGAAAATAATCCTAGTGGGCCTACATAGCCTTAAAGGGGTCTCTACCGGGATTGCCGAATCGGAACTTTTTCAAAATCAACATAAATATATAGACTGGTTTTCTTTTTTTGAACTTTTCGATTCTCATAAAGTAAAATGTAATGATGTAAAGTATCAAAAAGACGGTCGAGAAGGTTACATATAGCGAGCTGAATTCCCTTGACATGTAGGAGATGAGATGTTCACACGTTCTCGGTCTGTTGGCCTACTCACAAACGTTTCTTGACAGGCTGATCTAGCCATGTACGAAAAGGTGGGCGGGCGTGTACAAGTAGAGAAACTATGGCGAATCTTCGTCCTTTTCGCCAAGGCATGACCCGGCGCCGGAGTGCAACACTACATGACCTCTAACCGCCAATTGCATGGATCCGGAATGACAGTTATGTATCCCAAGTCCATGGTATGAAGTTGATTCACGGTTACAAAATGTCGAGATTATTTTCTCATAATTCAGTCTGCAGTTCATGCAATTTTTGAGAAGAGTTGTGATGACGGAATCTATAAAATAACAATTTAATTTTGATGAGTTCAGATTTGTAAGAACTGCAATAAGGACGTGTATATTTTGAATTAATGATGAAAAAAGTAGAGTTTTCAATAATCGATTGTTGTACAGTGTATGTTGTGAATATTCATGAACCCAATGCATGGTCGTTGTCTCGTTGCAAACACTGCGGATTTACTGCTGGGGCGGACAAAGTTCTTGTTTATCTATCTATTACACTTAAAACAAACAAGGAACTGTAAATATACTAGAAAATGCTTGTAAGCACGTAGGGTGTCATAAGTGACTTATCAGGAACGTGTTCTTTTTTATCAGTCATTCGGCTAAAATGAGAGGCGTGTATAAGATAATCGTTATTTATCATTAAAATATAAGTTCGAATAATTTATCTAAATGTAGCCACAAAAAAAGGCTGAAATGTCCACACCTTAATGTGGCTAGAAACCACAGCTTGTGTGAGGTACGACCCCTGGACACCCTGTCCCCGTCAGGGAAAAAATTAATATTTATTTTTCGGGGGCTACTTTTCAAGCTTGCCTGCATGAAAATGACATTCTAAAATTTGTTTTGCATTGAACTCTATGCAAATTTACAGGGGCTCTTTTCTGATTTTCGGGGGCTATTTTGGGCATTTCGGGGGCTAATTCGCCCCGAGCCCCCGTGTATTTTTTTCACTGGTCCCCGTCTTTCCAGTCAGTCTGCAGTCCTTATGCAAATATAATGAGGGCCCGAATGCCGAATCTCCTTTAAGCAGTCTCGTAAATTTTACAGGATTTGTTAGGCCCGTATAGTAGATATCTTTTGTAGCATTTGATATTTACTTTCCATTTTATGGTTTAACATTTTGATTTCCATACTCTATGTTTTGCATCTTTACACTTCAACTCATGAGCTCCATTCCCCTCTCTACCTTCACTCATATCATCACTCTCATTGCTATGGCCAAACCTTGTTTCTTCCATTCCATTTCCACCTCATGTGTTACCTTTCCATTCCATTTCAACTTCCCATCATGGTTCTATCGTTTAGTTCTCATTTATATTCAGAACAACTCATGATCACCCTTCCATATTATAGCCTATCCGATATGCGTCGGGCTTTATGGCAAGTGTACAGTGTACTAATCATGTAATCGCGTTATGGAGACAGACACAGGCCTAGTCTGCAAGCACAGACCCTAATTTGACACTTTATCAAAAAATCATTGTGCCTTGAGAGAAGCCTAGCCCAGCTACCTACTGGTTGTGTCAGGAGCAGCTATAGTACATGGTATGTGGTAGTCTTATAGTGCAGACTCTCTTTTACGACTGACCAGGGTTTGTGCTTGCAGACTAACACAGGCCCGCGCCGATGTCTATCTCCATACCGCGATTATATTTGCCATATAAAGCCCGAAGCATATCGGATATGCTACCTTCCATACTGTCTATTGGTCTATTGGTGTCTATTGGCTACTCAAATGTGAAGGCTATAAAAGGCAAATGTTCAGTACCCTATCATTTCTATGAATATGATCATGAATGCATGCATATCGAAGGCAGCTCAAGCTCATGATCATAATTTACATAAAGATAAACAAGGAATTTGTACACATCCGCATGTATTCAGTCCTTTTATTAAAACAAATGTATAACCATGGGGTGGACTTACTCTTTAATGAACAGTGGGGGGGGGGGGGGGAGGCAGCTAGGCCAAATTAATTGGCATGGTAAACGGTTTAGTTAGTGTGATGAATATCTCAAAGAGACCAAATGTTTAAACTTGGAAGAAGAAAACACATTTTATTGATTTTCCAAAATTTGGCACTATTTTCATCATACATACAATTTGTAAATAATAATAACTACAGATAAAAAGATATATATTCACAATATTCACAAACAATTTCTATGTAGAGTTACAAGAAACATTCTATATTATTTACAGTCCTGTTGAGTGGCATTTTTTCTTCATTATCAATGAATTTATTTACCACTTCCTGGAAATGGATTGATGTCCTTTTTATGAAGTATCCTAACTTTATGTGAGTCATATGCGATTATATTTTGTTTAATCTTTCAAGAAAGAATCCTTAGTCCTAGAAAGTAATATATTCTGAAGCACTCCTTGGATTGACGGAAGTTAGCTAAAACCTATAAAGTAAATTATGTGCGATACTTTTCATGGTACGACACTGATTCATTCACATTCAAGAGTCACGCTGTATCAAGAAATATAAAAAGTATGAACGCCGTTGAAGATAATTATATACTTCGATCTGATATTCGTAAAGTAAAGGAAAAAAGTCATTAAAAACAGTTTTGTCACGGTTGTGATATCATTGTAAGCACTGGCTTCTGGTATTCTTTGTAGATCTTCAAGACGGGGGAGGGGGGGTGGGGGGGCATCCTGCATCATATGCGAGCAAGCCAAGCGTACTAGTCTTATACTAAAATTCATGATGGACCAATATCATGTTATCTGAATTTTGTTGCTCTGTCTCTCGATTTGCTCTCTCGCAGGGTACCTTTCAAAGTGTCAGTCTTGTAAAGGTCCCATTTGAGTTTAACCTCTAACCCCATCTGGAGTTCCTCTTCCGGTGGGTAGCGCTGGTACTGTAGAAACAAGAATGATATCATCGATTTATTGATCTATGCAACTATTAAACAGATTAGCCAAAAATACGTTTTAATATTATTCAACAAAACAAGAAGAGTAATACCGATTCATGCACGAATCAGGTGATATCCCAGCAAACACAAAACGTTTGCAAAACATTCCCAGTCCGTTTAATATAGAATGTTTATTTGCGTCCCAAGAACATTTTTATGTTCCCTAGAACAGAACTGGGAAGGTCGGTGGACAGATGAAGCACAATCTGCTCTTTCCAGTCCGAATAACTTAATGTTCCGAAATGAACTAATTTTCCCATTTCGTGATTTCCCCGGAAGTGAGGTTTATCGATCCTCTATTTTCAAATTTTCTCTCCACTCTTTAAAGAATGGTGATTCTTTTCGCCATTTCCTAAATAAAAACACATTATTGTTTTCTTTTGAAAGTCATTCAGAGAGGGGTGGTGTAGGGGCAACACGAATGAGTCTTTAAGTGCCCACTAATTAGTTGGCCGTAAGCGTGGTAAGGTGCGAAGAGTGCATTGAACTTACCTGTGTCCGTAATTTACTGATCATGCGCATACTGGCGTGTTCCATGTAGAGTTTCTTGGAGAGAAGAATGCACTCAGCTCCATTGCTGATGACGGCAAAGCTTGGTTGGGAATCGTAAGCCATGTCAGCCAAGCCCTGAATCAAAATTAATAGGAGTTTCATACTGTAAGAATATTCTTTTCTTTACTAATGATCATATAAATAAATAAATAAATAAAGTAATTTTTATATAGCGCAAAATAATAAATTCTCTATGCGCTTTACAACAATCAATTATACAATAAATTACATGATTAATCTAAAGATTTAATTATACATGGATTAACATAAATACATATCGTATACAATGATGACAAAATAAGATATAATATAAATGATATAAACTTATGAACACAATTATAATAGTTAAATAATTACGATCTTTTATTGTAAGGAAATAACATTATTTGACATAAACTAGCATATATATAATTACAGACTATTGGGTGAACATAAATGAGAAATATATTACACGATCGCAAAGACTTTCGAAAAATCAACTCGAGGGCTATGTTAAATACCCTATTGTATTATCCCCATGCACGTAGACAGGGGGGGGGGCACGGGGGGCACCAACATTTTCAAGATCGGTTGAACTTTTGTTGACCCCTTTTTTGACCTCGATCGATTACATGTATGTGCCCCCAAACATCAAACTCTGGCAACGTGCCTGATTATCCCAAAGCTAATGAAATTGTTGCGAGAAAGGACGATAATTAAATTCGCATACAAAACTTACAAATACAGATCCTTTGATAAGTGTCTGGACCCGAACCCATGTAGGCTCTGTGTTTTCATCCACCTATATTAAAAAAAAAAAAAAAAAACGAAAGTGAATTCATCAAAACACCAAAGTATTATATATTACCATGCTTGTTATTTATATGCGTTTAGAGAAATGTTTGCATTACATGAGGAAATTTTGGTGATGTCCTATGATTTATAGCCAGCCTCTGGAAGTGTAGAAGTATGATAAAAAGTACAAATGCAAATTTTAATCGTTTATAGATACAAATCATTTCAAACTTGTTAAGTATGAACGTGGCTTCATACTTATAGATAGATAAGATACTATAGATTAACTCGACAAATCTCGCCATTCATGATTAGATTCGCCTTATTTTTTGCAAAATCTAAATTATAATGATGCTCACTTCTATGCCCTCGAAGTCGGACCCGCCGATGTCGTCGAGTAAAGTCTTCTTCTTGCCGACGCTCGACTTCTGTTTCTCAGCTTTCTGCTGCACGTTATGTAGAAACAAGATGTCCGCTAAAAATAAGACAGAATGATAGAGATCGAGAGTGCTTCACTGAATGGATTTAATGGCACAGTCCTATCAAACTGATCAAGATAAAACATATACATACAGTTTTTTTTTTTTTTAAGTCAATAAAAAAAAATACTCTCGTGATTTAGTTATCTAGGAAATTATTTTTGAAAGGCAATCAGAAAATGAAGATTTTTTTTTTTTAATCTTCCAAAGCTATATTGTGTCTTCACTATAAAGCCGGGGAAAATCTAAATTAATAAACGCAGTAACAGTTATCGATACAAATTCCTTACTGACTAAAACATCAGACTTTAATAATGGGGGATGGGAAGCGCGACTGGCGAGAGGAACAAAACAAATCACAAAAGCATAATCAGTAATTGCCGAATAAACGGAATAGGGTGGGGCGAACTCTTTGAAAATGGCGAAAGTCGATCCTTGGGAAACCTAATGTTGAAAGAGCAAATCACATTTTTATTTTCGTAATTAGGAACTTTTTTTTGGAAGGGGTAGGAAAGAGGTGGGGGAGAGGTGGGCGTGGCCGATCCGTTCCGTATCTGGATCCACCTACAATCATACCTATTGGGTTAACTCCTTCCTCTACTCCATTATCCTCCTCATCCTCGAAGAATACACTTGGTACACCCTCTAGTGACTTGGTTCTCTTCCTCGACAGGTACGCCTGAAAATAATTAAATTAGCATCGCTTGATTTCATTTCCTCAATCTCAAATTTAAAATGCAGCCTGGTTATCAAAAGTTTTAACGTAAAAATTTGGAACAGGGAAGTGGCAGGCTTTAGAAATCTATAGAACAATTCAGAACTTACTATCAAACGCCTCGCTTTATAATCAACAGAACTTCGAAATCATGGTCTATTCTTTTATTATGAAGATATCACAAACAAACTTAAATTTGGAGTGTAGCGAAGAGGTAACGTGATCAGTGATAAGGAAAATGAATGTCAGACGTCAGAATACCTTGAATGAAGGTAACCCAATATCAAGCCAGTTTTCATTTGATAGTTCTGCCGGTTGTAGACAATTGCTCCGTGACAACATTCTACACTGACATAATTAACTTAAACCCTAACACCAACACAACACAAAATAACTCGAATTCTAAATCTAATCTAAAACCCTACTGAAACCCTAACCCTAACCCAATAAATATCTTTGATGAAATAAATGACTCTAAGAATGATTGTCGCAGGAGGAAATGTCGGGTCACCCTTTCCCCCAACATGGAGCTCACCATGTAGTATAGAGTTTAGTGATGCTCTACAGCGAGTAAAGAAAATAATTTAATTTAATATAAGTTAGTATACTTACAGATTTAAGTTTAGTTGGAGTATTATGATCACCGATTAAAGTCTGTGGGTTCGATAAGGTCGTTGATTCCTTGTCGTTTTTGCCGCAGTCGATTGCTTCATCGGCCCACTCATCATCAGTATCGACGTCCAAATCGTCTTTCTTGTTTAAGTTGCCTGATGATGTCCGTTGTGCTGTATATCATGAAGAAATAATGTAATTTTTTGATGAAACATAATTATCTTGGCTTCAAGTATGTTATGTACAGTGCATCTGCGCACGCGCACGTATCAGACTTCTGTTTGGACTTTATTATTGAACCAACACCAACTTACAATACTTCCATTCCAGTCTCAACTATTCTCCGTGTACTCACGATCAATGTTTGGGTACCTTATAAGGAGAATATTAGTATCACATCTAACAACTGGTGACGAGCCAGAGTATTGAAAATGTAGGGCGGTTCGAACTAGCGATTCATGCATGGGGTCGGATGTGTAGGCCTAATTTGTTGATCCACGAGGTACCTACATTAATTGTTATACCCCTCCCCTTTATTTTTTGCTTGTCATTATTGGGGGGATCCTGGCACCCTTTCACAATTTAAAAAAACTCAGGATCCGCCCTTCGGACCTCCCCATTGAAAATGTACTTGTGCGAGCTTTCTGTTAAATGTCGACGAAATGCAGCTCATGGTTGCTGACAAAACGTCATCCCAAAATAAAGAATTTAAAAATGGTATTCACCTTCTTGATGGCCTGACTTCCCAGAGCCATCTTCGTTGACGTTGAGGTCTTTCATGAAGTTTTCGAACTCCTCTCGTTTCTTCCGCTGTTCGAAGTTTTCGATGAGGGATCCAGCCATGCTCTTGGATGTAAGACGTTGCGACCAACGTTTCTGTTGTTTGCTTGCAGCTTTACCGATTAAAAACCAAGCAAAAAACAGGATAGGTTATAGGATGAATTAGAAAGTCAGATAATACAATGAAGATGCACTCCAAGATATGGTAGGAACATGAGATTAGCGTAACATGAAGATTCCTGACATGGGTGATTCTGTGTCCCGTATGATTATGGCATTCATTAATTTCATCCAAATTTGTGTTGTTGTTGATAATATGATTGTTGGCTAAGGGTTCGTTTTGGTATCCCTAGCATTATGAGATGGTAACACTGAGATTCCATTGAGGATGAAATTAATGGAAAAAGTGACGTTGTAAGTTGTCATATAAATTATGAAAATTACAGCTAATCTAAACTGTGGTCATGGAATTGCAATTTGAAATGGTAAGGAAAAACATGGAAATGAATTACACATTTTCACCATGTAGCAGATAAGTTGTCTGCACCTATGAAATATAGATTAACTAACCAAATAAATCGGTCAAACAAAGCTCAACTACATGTTCAGTTTCCTCTTTTTGTTGGCTAATTTCTCAGCTATTATCCTTTTTTTTTGGGGGGGGGGGTTTCCTCTTTTAAAACTTTTATTTATCAAAAAAATAATTCATACATACATCATGATAACAATAATCATAAAAATCACTGCACAGTAATTACAATAGGTAAAAACAGATGAAAAACGTCAAACAATACAGAAGTAGTGGGTAACACTTTCTTTTCTACAGTGTATATCATAGGATTATAATCAAAATACTGCTTCCATAGGGGACGCTATTATACAGTTTATACAAGCACTGTTTGGCAGATTAAGCTTGAACATTCAGTTTGATTTCACTGTGGTTCTATGAGGTATTGTTTTCCGTCAATATAAGACCCCAACATACCTTGCAAGACATATTCAGCCGTGTTCTGGTTATAATGACTCAAACTGCTAGGCCCGATATTGGGACAATTTCGCTTCGTATAAATGCAAAAGCTTGCTATTAAAAGAATGATCATCGGTATTCAGAGTTTTCATACATAATGACATGCTCCAGAACCATATAACACGATCGCATCTATTTCCAAAAAATCAACTCGAGGGTAATTTTTAATACCCTATTGTGTCCCATAGAAATCATGTTCGGATTACGTCACAATTCGTCGCTGTTTTCACGAAGTGACGGTAGTGAAAAAAAATTGCATTCACTTTGCGTTACGATTATTCTCACTACCGTCACTTCGTGAAAACAAATGTCATTGTAACGTACGCACATTTTATTAGGTGACGAACATGGCTATTGAATTGCTTTCGGTTGATTTTCGAAGGTGTTGCGATCATAAATAATATTAAAAAGACACTACTTACCATCCTTATCTGCAGTGCTGTTTCGCCTTGATTTAGGTCTTGCTTTCCGCAACAGTTTCATGACCTGGCAGCTTCCCTGGCAAAGTACAAATAAATAATATCCTTAATTTTCATCGGAGTGGGAAATATGAATATCGCAATTATTAATATCAACGGATTTGGTATCAAAACAAAAACAAAGGTAAAACTAGGCATTCGATATAATTTATAGATAGTTAGAAAGATGATATAGACTGAAGGAGGGATCTCTACATTGTTAGCTGTACAACGACAGACATGTTTTCGTTCCACATTCTTGTGCTTAGTATAAATAAGGGTGTCTCTTTAGCTATGGATTGCCCCGGAACCTTTTTCAACTTTTACGTTTACTTGTTGAGTCTCATAAAAAGTAAAGCTAAAGATTAACGTGCTGTTTGTATCAAAAAGACGGTCTAGGAGGTTCATGTAGCGTGTTGACATGACTTGACAGTCGTGCTTTAGCCTATTCGGTTTATCAGCTATACCCACTGTCGCCCCATGCTATACAAGCATGTTTTTTTCAGGCTTTCCTCCTACAGGTGCGTAGGGTGTCATAGTCCGAACGATCAAACGATCAAACCGCCAGAAGGCAAAGCACTAACTCCTCAAGACATGACCCGGCGCCGGATACCATCGCTACATGGCCTATAACCGCCGAGACTTCACAATTGTAAAACTACTTATGTACCCCAAGTCCACGATACAAAGTTAATTAACGGTTACAAAATGTCGATTAACTTTTTCTTCTTCTCGAAATTCACAGACTTCAGTTTATATGATTTGACGATGGTTGTGATGACGATAAATGTACATTAATAACAAAAACAAGTTCAATTTAGTCAATTTTGATTTGTGAGGACTGCAATAAAAAAGGGATACATTATGAATTCACGGTGAAAAAACGTTGACTTTTCAATAATTGATTGCCGATAGTATACGTTATGAATATTCATAAACACAAACGAATGGTCGTTGCAAACACTATGGATTGACTGCTGAAGAGGACAAAGTTCTAGATTATCTATCTATCACACTTGAAAAACAAACAAAGAATTGTAGATATCCTGACAAATGTTAAGAGGCAGGGTGTCATAAGTGACTTATCAGGGATGATAGGCGTATAAGATAATCGTTATTAAAATCATAAGTTATTTAATGTTAATTCTCAACATTGAGCTATAAAAATGGCTTACATTTCCACAATTAAATGTGGCTACAAACCACAGCTTCGCATGAGGTTCGACCCCTGGACACCCTGGTCGGTCTGTTCTCCCCATCCCTCTCGTTAACACTGGATAAAATATGCCATTGCCCCCATGATATCACGCGATTAGCTTCACGGCATGCAATTTTGCAATAAAATTATTGTTACGCCACAGCGGAGAGCGAGAGGGGGAGGAGGGGAGAGGGGGAGAGGGAAGGAGGCAGGGAGAGAGAGAGAGAAAGAGAGAGAGAGAGAGAGGGAGGGGGGTCGTGACTCACTGATTTCACTATGATGATCCAGTCAGATCTTCTACTCTCCCGAATGAGAACGTCTCCACGTCTGAAGGGAAAGAATCGTTATAAATTGTAATTCTGCATTGATCTGTAAACATGAATTTTATATACCTTTTCAAACATCAATGAAAATAAAGTCAACTTTTAAAAACAGACAATACTGTAAATGATTTTTGCACCTTTTAGGAGGGTAATTGATCTCCTGTCAATCAAAATACAAGTAAAACGTGTTTAATCATACACGAGTAGTTTTTAACCAGGGCGTGTGGTGGCATTATTTCTGATAAGACCACAATTCATTTTGATTTCCAGTACAAGCATGGATTGAAGATAATGAACATAATGTTCACGACCATGGGTAGATGAGATGTTTGTGATTTTGATAAGATTGTTTAAAGGTTGTGAGAAACAACATTACTTACTTGAAGTAAGAAAAGACACATTTCTTCGGGTTCTCTGCTAGTCGATGAAGAGGCCATCCTTCCAAGAAGCGCAAGTTTCTAAAAATAGAATGAATCATTATCAACTTTAATAGTCTGGTGTGATGATCAAAATTTGATATTTACCTAAGTCTTTTGTAAAACATACACATGGATACAGTAGAAATAAAGCATACATGTACGTGACGTGATTAAAACCACTGTTAAGACGTTGAAAAGTGTCATTTGGAATGAGTAAACTTTATTATGCACAATAAATCAACAATAAATTAAAGTGATGTAGCTCATTTTCATTTTTGATAAAACAGAAACAATCTTGAACAATATTAGGAATGTTTTAAATTTGCCTGCATTTCAGGTTGCATGGTCTATTTCAAATGAATTTGATTTTGTTGCATTATGAACATGATGAAATAAATTGGGATAGATGAAAATTTAATTTTGATTGATCGAATAATTATTATCTATCGTAGTTTCGATATCTTATCTGAAAACATGAAAACATTTCACATTCATAGAAAATAAAACGTATATTAATAGGATAATAAGGTAAAGACTTTGATAGAATCTGTAGAAGAAAACAAAAATTCCCTTTGTAATGGGGCTTTCACATATACACACCGGGGCCCGTACGGCGAGTAAAAACAGACATTTTGGGAATTTTCGGCCGGTGTCCGGCCGGCTACCGTAAAGATCCTACGGGCGCCGGGACAGTTTTTGAAGCCGTACGGGCGCCGTGGTGCTGAGTCGGCTGCTCCCAATTCTCCCGGCGTTTTTATCTGACCGTTAGGTCGTAGAGAGCCCGTGAAGGGCCCACAGGGCACCTTACGGGTCACGTGCGGGCTCCGGACGGTGTCCGGACGGGCCCCTCACGTTTTTTTGGGGTCAATTCTCATGAAAAATCTTTACGGGCACCTTGAGGTGCGGATTTCAGAGGACACTTAGTTCAGTGCACCGCACGGGACCCGGCCGGGCGCCTTAAGGACCCCGGCCGGGTCCCGGCAGGGCACCTTGAGGACCCCGGCCGGATCCCGGCAGGGCACCTTTCGGGAGCCACGGGTGCACCTGCTCATCGGACGGAGCACGTAAGCTTACCGGCCGGCATCCTTACGGGCGCCTTGCATTTCACTCGACCAATTTTCAACGGGCACCTCCCGGGCGCCGCAGAATATGTGACCACACATGCCGTAGAAAAGAAAATCGGAAGGTTCCCGTACGGTCTCTAAATCCACGGCAAGCCGCCGGGTAGGGAAAATCGTACGGGGCCCGGTTTATATGTGACCTAGGCATAAAGAAGAACATTTAATTTGGGAATAAAAAAGAAAAAAATGCCTAAAGAATCGTCTGAGCGTTTGAATGACTAACCTGACGAACGCATTGTCATTTTGCTGTGGATTGAGTAGAGTTGATAGACCACCAGCCATGAAGATTCGTGTGTAATCCTGGAAAATTCGAAATTTAAAATACCATTCAAAGTATCACACCATCAAAGTCAATTTCAGTTTTTTATCTCTATTTTCCTCTTTTTTCTACCTCCTCTGTCTTCCTATCTTTCCTTCAATTTCTTGTCATGCCCCTTTTATCACATTACCCCCCTCTTTCACTTATCATGTTTATGTCTACTTCCCTTTCTCTTTGTTTCTCCCACCCCCTCTCTTTCTCTCCATCTGTCTCTCTGTCTTTCTCTTTATCTTTCCCTCCCCTCTGCCCCCCTCTCTCTCTCTCTCTCTCTCTCCCTCTCTTTCTCCCTCATATTATTAGTGTGGCAGTACAAACAACGAGGAACTTATTATAAGGTAATTATCGATCCATTCCCGCTTTTTATTTTGATTTCATAACTTGGGCTAACCAGAAAACAGGCCAACATTCGCAGAGATATAGACGCACGTTGCCTTCTTTTAACTGGCATAACAGAATGACTTTCACTGAACGGAATGTAGTTTACTTCAGCCTTTCACAAAATATTTCCAAACAGGAATATAAAAATTGAACTTACATTTGCGTTGATAACGATCATCTCTATGCGCTCTCTGGCAATGACCGTAGCTTGTCTCTTGGCTCTATTCACGAGGCCAAGTTCCTGTTTGAGGAACAGAAAACAAAAACAAAAGTCATCATGTTTGTTGGCCTTCTAGACGTAAAATGACGTTTTGCCACTTCTTAATAGCATATTCTTCTTAATTTTCCACAGAAATGTGCTATGAAATTATATATAATAGTTTGAATAGAGTTTTAATTACCAATTGAATGATTATTTGCCTTAAAGCGGGACCTCGCTATATGTAGCTATACTTGCGCCCTCTATATAGCCAACATTGCCCCCTGGGCTCCTTTTTCTTATGTTAACTGAGAGCCGATTTGATGAGATAACCACCTGCCAGTGACCACGTATGGAGGTCTAATCCCTCCTGGCCAAACTATTGCATAATATATGCTTTAAAGCATAAAGAGTCCTGGATAATACATAGATTATTAATGAGAATGTCAGTTTGACCTTTTCATGGTGACTTACCCCAAAGGTTTCACCTCTGTTCAGGTAGACGACGGTTCTGTTCTGATGGGTCCCTTCATCCATCACACTCACCACGACTTCGAGAATAATAATGAAAATAACATGAGCTTATATTAATCTTCTTAGTTAGTTTATAAAAGGTAAAATCATTCTTGTCTAGATTAATTTTCCTCACCCGGTACTCCATATGACTGAGTCCTATTTGGGGTTTTATGTCATTAATAATAATAATAATAATAATACATAAGATTTGTAAGGCGCCAAATCCACTTGACAATCAAACGCTCAAGGCGCCGCCTGTGCAAAAGATGAAAAACATGATAAATATATACTGTACAAAAGTGCAATAGGAAAGGTACAGACATGAAAGGTAAATGGTAGTCAATTATAAGCTAAATTAAACAGATATTTATGTTAATGAGCATTCGACAGGAAAAATCCTCACCATAAATATCTTTGACCAACCGGTTTTTTTAATTGTTGAGCACTCTCGTGACGATGAGTAGGCCTACAGTTTATATTAGGCGTTTATCTATAATATCGCCAGTGAGGTTAATTCATGTTCAGGCGTCGATTCATATTCAATGTGCCAGTGTAGGCTATTGGTTGGATTTAAATACATCGCGTCAGCAACCTTGAGTACAACGTGTGGGGAAACGCTGTATCTACTTCAAGAAGGCATAGTTTATTCTGGCATGGGAATCATTGGTGGAAACTCCCCTTGAAAACACATCCAATCTTATCCCTATATCTTTGTATGAAATCATTGAAGATCTTGAAATCTTCGAATCTTTCTTTTTGTCCTTGCTAGATATTTTAAAGGGGCGGTTTATTACAATTATGAAAAACGTGTGTTTTCTCGCACCGACTGATTTTGACTTGATCCCAGCTCCCCTTGTGATTATGCAGTCATTCCACTCTTTTGAATGCTTTCTATTTCAATCCAATTTAATTCAATTCAAATAATTTCATTTCCATAACCCAATCAAAACATAGCTTTGAGAGAATTCAAACTATTCACGTTTTTATTTAAAGTATGCAGAAGGAGAAAGGGAAAGAGTCAAGAGGAGGCTAGACCTCATGGGGGTGTTTCACAGAGCCCTTTTCAATGACAAATGACAACAAAATCAGTGACACTGCTGCTGATAACCAATCAGAAGCAAGGATTTCAATAGCTTATAACAAAAACTGTTACATTTTTTGTCACTGATGACAAGTTTTGTGAAACACCCCCAGCACACCTTTAAACTTACCCGATCCTGAGAGGATGAAGTAGAAGTTTTCTGCCCAATGACCTTGTCTGAGGATGATCCTTTGTGCTTGGTAGGAGGCATACCACCCGACACCTACGATCTGTTGCTGCATGGCTAGAGGGTACTCACAAAACGTAGGGTAGTTCCTCATAGAGATCAGGACCTTGGTATAGAGATAATAATAATTACCATCAACATGAACAAGGCATATGGAGAAACATAGATTGAATGGGATGGTCACAAAAAAGTAACCCAATGTATATTTATATCCCAGACACACCGACGAGGCCGACACCAGAGCGAAAATCACCGAATTCTAAAATACTTTACCCGGAATGACGAAAGTTTTGTCGGTCATCGGTTGGTTTGAAGTCGGTTAGGGGATTTGACTGACGTAGCATGATGAATAATAATAAGATATATCATTCAAATAGGAAAGACACTTCATCACAACAATTAGAAAGAAAATAAAACTTATAAAAAGGTGTCCTTGAACAAGAACATAAATATATTATAGACAAATTGTGCATGAAAGAGTGAAAGATAAAGTGAGAGAGAGAGAGAGAGAGAGAGTGAACAGTACTGTTGGTTGTGGAGGAGGGGAGAATAACCTGACAGAAAGTAGGGACAATTTGATCTTCGTTTCAGAACGACGGACTAGCTTGGCTATATATATATTATTTATTTAGTGATGAAGTGTTTTTAATGTGTTTTAATATTCGTAGGAAATAAATAATAAATCACGAACACGTCCGAAGTAAAATAAATGACGGTAAACTTACATGGTACGTATCTTTCTCCGTTCTGCTCGATTGCCTTGTTGACAGAATCCTTCTAGCTTCTGCGGAAATTCCAGACTGAAACATGCCAACAAAATTTAGAGGAAAATTTAGCAATCAGTTTAAAGTGACTCGGTAACATTGTTGAAGGTTGATTAAAAAAAAAACTGTGTAATTTTTGTATGAAAAGGTTACTTTTTACATTCCTTTTACTGTACTAAACCTCTAACATGCAAAATATCTGAGAAACATTCTCAAACCACAAAGATATTTATGGTTTTCTTTGAAGGCGTCACTGTGTGACACCCTCTAACATTTTTCTAACGTTTTTCCATGAACATAAGACATATTATATGACAGGCTTTAAAAAATATATCTACACTTAAATGTCTGGAATGGTATATAGAGCTAATTAATCACTTTGTGACGATTTACATTCACCTAAAATGTAATTAAATTATAATAATATAGTTGGAAGAATTAAGGAATTGATCAGATCAGTTTTCCCAATTTTAATCATTATGGTCTGTTTTCACTCAAACTTTCAGATTCCCTTTACTTCTAGCATTGAAGACACTACCTTATAGCACCATTTTCTCTTATCTGAACAATGTTACCAAGCCCCTTTAACATTTCGACAGACAGTTTTTTCCAAGAAGAGAAAAATGCGTTTTTCTTCGGATTATAATTATCTATAATTTTCAATAAGAAGACAAGAATTATATAAACCAATAATAGCGCCCAGTCCCACCAAGTTTTTTTTGTAATGCGGATGATAGAAACTTGACTTTTTAAATAATGCTAATACAAAATGAACGCTATTGGAATGAAATTACAGCATTCCCATGTGAAAGTTGTTGAGTAAAAAATGTGCTTTTCTTTGGTATAAAATGACGCTTCGAAACGGCGAAATAGTAATGATCACAATTGTGATTTAGGAAATCAAGATTTACAACCAAGTTGTTGAGCATAAAATGTGCTTTTCTTTGGTATAAAATGACGCTTCAAAATGGCGAAATAGTAATGATCACAATTGTGATTTAAGAAATCAAGATTTACAACCAAGTTGTTGAGCATAAAATGTGCTTTTCTTTGGTATAAAATGACGCTTTAAAATGGCGAAATAGTAATGATCACAATTGTGATTTAAGAAATCAAGATTTACAACCGCAAAATCATCAGTTTTTTTTCCCTATCATTCTACATCTTTGGTTTAAATTTTGTAAATGGACTCACTACTTTATTGGCTCTGAATTTCCTGACATCGAAGAGAAGCTCCTGCTCAGGTTCATCAAGCAACCCATGGATCCCTTGAAAGTCGGAACTATTTGCGTTCACACTGTCAAATGATTGATAAAAGAAAATGTATTTGTTTAATCAAAGTGATTCGTGGGATTTAGACAAGTTTGCTGTTTCGTGGTCACAGTTGGACCTGGGTGAAGAGAGGCAAACTTAATGTTGTTGTTGTTGTTTTAATTTGTATTGGCGTGTATCATTCATTTATGAATATTTAATCACTGTAACCCTCGGGGCTCTCCTCCAGATGCAACTACAAATGTAATTGGTATATGCATACAAAATAAAACGATACTTCACGTTTATGTTCTTGCCGAAATCGGCTTTTGATTCACAAATCAGTTATTTATCAGGGGGAAATGTCCGAAACAAAACACCTTCATTCTTTTATGTACCAAACCTACCTGAGAAAATAAGCCTGGCAAAGTCTATGGAACGAGGTAATCAATTTGCAGTAGATCTTGAACTTTCGAAGGAGCCGTTTCTAGAGTAGGATAAACGAAATAAAAAGCATAAGTGAACCACATTAAATCCAATATTAACAATATTACTACATGTGTTATCATGGACCAAGAGAATAATGCTAGGAGCCTAGACGTACTGACCTGCCACGATACGATGATCATCACCATTAGGCGTTAACAAAAAAGATGTTGTATTGCCCTTTGCGACCGACCCAAAAATCTTGAAATCTACAGTCGGCTTTAAAAAATCAAAAAAAAAATCATTCCCTTCTTTTTAGAAGAAAAAAATGTTTATTGAATAACAAAATATACTGAGAAATATCAGCTCAAAGAGGGAAAAGATTTTTTTTTATAGTTTTTCTAATCGGACCGACCGACCCATGTTTTGGCACAGTTTAAGCCTTATCATCGAGGATATAGGCGAAATTAATACCGAACTGGTAAGGATTTTGAGAAAATTCAAATGATGTCAAATAACCATCAGATGGTCGATTTTACCCATTACCATTTCTATTCAGAGGAAGTGTTATGATACCTTTTTCATGGTTAAAAACAAAATGGACCGAAAAACAATGAGGCTATTTTTCCATCTGATGGATGTTATCGTTGTCTGTGACGTAGAGGGCGTTCATTATTGTACTGCCGACGGAAAAGAAAAAAAACATGTTGCCTGATGCATGAATGATTGTGGTCGTGAAACTTGGAAATCCCCACTTTTTTCATACATAGACAAAGTATTACTCTGAATATTCATTAACTTTATGTCGCATGCTTCTTATCAAATGTCCAATTTGGTTTGTAAATGTATGACTCAGATTGTTTTGAGTCTATTAACAATAGAATTTCTTTTCTAAATTTATTGATAAAATATTTACCATTGTTATACATGTAACATTTTCATAAACGATGTATGATTTTGTCATTAAACTCGTTTCAATTTGTTCTTAACCAGATAAATTGCACAAAGTGTTTGTCATACTATATATATCAGTACCTGCGCATGAATACTTGGCCGTGGTAAAGAGCCAGCGGTAAACACCGCCGTCCTCCCACCCTCGCCCACCTAACGTCTCGTTTTGCTAATTTTGTAAATATTTTTTTCTTCAAATAAACGAAAAACAATGCAACTTTTCCTCAGTTGCTATCGCCACAAAGTCAAACTTTCTTCTGATATTTTATGCAAATTATTATTCAATTATGAGCTATGCTAGTTTGGGAAAAAGATTTCATTGCTAACAAAATTATATCTTTATCGACATGATCACAAAAATACACAAAAGCAACAGCAAAAAACAAAACAAAACAAGACCTTCAACAACAAAAATCCTAAAGGAATTTCAATATCTTGTTTTCCTTTCCTTGCACTCACGATAAACCTACATGTATTCAACATGGAACCGACGTTTAGCTCAAACATAATTGTGAATAAATCATATTCTCCTTTATCGTGCATGATAGATTCGGATTAAAAAGAGAAATAGAAAGAAAGAGAGAAAGAAAGGGTGGGAGGGGGAGAGAGAGAGAGAGAGAGAGAGAGAAAAAGAGAGAGATATAGAATGAGAGAAAGAGAGAGAGAGAGAGAGAGAAAGAGAGAGAAGAAGCAGAAGAAAATCTCCTTTTCATCGTTCATTTTCAGCTTTATTTAGGGAATTATATATATTATATACATCATAATTCAAGAAAAAGATGAACTGAAATACAATGGTGTTATTTCACTATACAAATTTATATCAGCTTTCACTGTGACGTAGATGGCGTTCGTTATTGTACTGCCGACGATAACAAGTAGATTTTGCCTGATGCCTGAATCATCGTGCTCGTGAGACTTGGGAATCCCCACTTTTGGGACTACATAGAAATAGTATTACTCTGAATATTCATTAACGTTCTGTCACATGCTTCTTAGAAATCTCCTATCTGGTTTGAAAATGTACGACTCAGATTAATTTGAGTCTATCAATAATTAAATATCTTTTCTAATTTTATAGATAAAATATTTATCATTGTTACACATGTAACATTTTCATAAACGATGTATGATTTTGTCATTAAACTCGTTTCAATTTGTTCTTAACCAGATAAATTGCACAAAGTGTATGTCAAACTATATATATCAGTACTTGCGCATGAATACTCGGCCGTGGCGCAGAGACAGCGGTATACACCGCCGTCCTCCCACCCTCGTCCACCTAACGTCTCGTTTTGCTAATTTTGTAAATATTTTTTTCTTCATATAAACGAAAAACAATGCAACTTTTCCTCAATTGCTATCGCAACAAATTCAACTTTCTTCTGATACTTTATGCAAATTATAACTCAATTATGAGCTATGCTAGTTTGGGAAAATCATTTCATTGCTAACTAAATTATATCTTTATCGACATGATCACAAAAATACACAAAAGCAAAAGCAAAAATCAAACAAAACAAGACCTTCAACAACAAAAATCCTAAAGTAATTTCAATATCTTGTTTTCCTTTCCTTGCCCTCACGATTAACCTATTCAACATGGAACCGACGTTTAGCTCGAACATAATTGTGAATAAATCATATTCTCCTTTATCGTGCTTGATAGATTCGGATTAGAAAGAGAAATAGAAAGAAAGGGTGGGAGAGGGAGAGAGAGAGAGAAAAAAAAGAAGAGAGAGATAGCAAGATAAAGAGAGAGAAGAAGGAGAAGAAAATCTCCTTTTCATCGTTCATATTCAGCTTTATTTAGGGAAGTATATATATTATATACATCATAATTCAAGAAAAAGATGAACTGAAATACAATGGTGTTATTTCACTATACAAATTGATATCAGCTTTCACTGTGACGTAGATGGCGTTCATTATTGTACTGCCGACGGAAAAAAACAAACATGTTGCCTGATGCATGAATGATTGTGGTCGTGAAACTTGGGAATCCCCACTTTTTTCATACATAGACAAAATATTACTCTGAATATTCATTAACTTTATGTCGCATGCTTCTTATCAAATGTCCAATTTGGTTTGTAAATGTATGACTCAGATTGTTTTGAGTCTATTAACAATAGAATATCTTTTCTAAATTTATTGATAAAATATTTACCATTGTTATACATGTAACATTTTCATAAACGATGTATGATTTTGTCATTAAACTCGTTTCAATTTGTTCTTAACCAGATAAATTGCACAAAGTGTATGTCAAACTATATATATCAGTACTTGCGCATGAATACTCGGCCGTGGCGCAAAGACAGCGGTATACACCGCCGTCCTCCCACTCTCGTCCACCTAACGTCTCGTTTTGCTAATTTTGTAAATATTTTTTTCTTCATATAAACGAAAAACAATGCAACTTTTCCTCAATTGCTATCGCAACAAAGTCAACTTTCTTCTGATACTTTATGCAAATTATTACTCAATTATGAGCTATGCTAGTTTGGGAAAATCATTTCATTGCTAACTAAATTATATCTTTATCGACATGATCACAAAAATACACAAAAGCAACAGCAAAAAAACAAACAAAACAAGACCTTCAACAACAAAAATCTTAAAGGAATTTCAATATCTTGTTTTCCTTTCCTTGCCCTCACGATAAACCTATTCAACATGGAACCGACGTTTAGCTCAAACATAATTGTGAATAAATCATATTCTCCTTTATCGTGCATGACAGATTCGGATTAGAAAGAGAAATAGAAAGAAAGAGAGAAAGAAAGGGTGGGAGGGGGAGAGAGAGAGAGAGAGAGAGAGAGAGAAAAAAAAGAGAGAGATATAGAATGAGAGAAAGAGAGAGAGAGAGAGAGATAAAGAGATAGAAGAAGCAGAAGAAAATCTCCTTTTCATCGTTCATATTCAGCTTTATTTAGGGAATTATATATATTATATACATCATAATTCAAGAAAAAGATGAACTGAAATACAATGGTGTTATTTCACTATACAAATTTATATCAGCTTTCACTGTGACGTAGATGGCGTTCGTTATTGTACTGCCGACGATAACAAGTAGATTTTGCCTGATGCATGAAACATCGTGCTCGTGAAACTTGGGAATCCCCACTTTTAGGACTACATAGAAATAGTATTCTCTGAATATTCATTAACGTTCTGTCACTGTGTCACATGCTTCTTAGAAATCTCCAATCTGGTTTGAAAATGTACGACTCAGATTAATTGAAGTCTATCAATAATCAAATATCTTTTCTAATTTTATTGATAAAATATTTACCATTGTTATACATGTAACATTTTCATAAACGATGTATGATTTTGTCATTAAACTCGTTTCAATTTGTTCTTAACCAGATAAATTGCACAAAGTGTTTGTCACACTATATATATCAGTACCTGCGCATGAATACTTGGCCGTGGTAAAGAGCCAGCGGTAAACACCGCCGTCCTCCCACCCTCGCCCACCTAACGTCTCGTTTTGCTAATTTTGTAAATATTTTTTTCTTCAAATAAACGAAAAACAATGCAACTTTTCCTCAATTGCTATCGCAACAAAGTCAACTTTCTTCTGATACTTTATGCAAATTATAACTCAATTATGAGCTATGCTAGTTTGGGAAAATCATTTCATTGCTTACTAAATTATATCTTTATCGACATGATCACAAAAATACACAAAAGCAACAGCAAAAAAACAAACAAAACAAGACCTTCAACAACAAAAATCCTAAAGGAATTTCAATATCTTGTTTTCCTTTCCTTGCCCTCACGATAAACCTATTCAACATGGAACCGACGTTTAGCTCAAACATAATTGTGAATAAATCATATTCTCCTTTATCGTGCATGATAGATTCGGATTAGAAAGAGAAATAGAAAGAAAGGGTGGGAGAGGGAGAGAGAGAGAGAGAAAAAAAAAAGAGAGAGATATAGAATGAGAGAAAGAGAGAGAGAGAGAGAGAGAAAGAGAGAGAAGAAGCAGAAGAAAATCTCCTTTTCATCGTTCATATTCAGCTTTATTTAGGGAATTATATATATTATATACATCATTATTCAAGAAAAAGATGAACTGAAATACAATGGTGTTATTTCACTATACAAATTGATATCAGCTTTCACTGTGACGTAGATGGCGTTCATTATTGTACTGCCGACGGAAAAAAACAAACATGTTGCCTGATGCATGAATGATTGTGGTCGTGAAACCTGGGAATCCCCACTTTTTTCATACATAGACAAAGTATTACTCTGAATATTCATTAACTTTATGTCGCATGCTTTTTATCAAATGTCCAATTTGGTTTGTAAATGTATGACTCAGATTGTTTTGAGTCTATTAACAATAGAATATCTTTTCTAAATTTATTGATAAAATATTTACCATTGTTATACATGTAACATTTTCATAAACGATGTATGATTTTGTCATTAAACTCGTTTCAATTTGTTCTTAACCAGATAAATTGCACAAAGTGTTTGTCATACTATATATATCAGTACTTGCACATGAATACTCGGCCGTGGCGCAGAGACAGCGGTATACACCGCCGTCCTCCCACCCTCGTCCACCTAACGTCTCGTTTTGCTAATTTTGTAAATATTTTTTTCTTCATATAAACGAAAAACAATGCAACTTTTCCTCAATTGCTATCGCAACAAATTCAACTTTCTTCTGATACTTTATGCAAATTATAACTCAATTATGAGCTATGCTAGTTTGGGAAAATCATTTCATTGCTAACTAAATTATATCTTTATCGACATGATCACAAAAATACACAAAAGCAAAAGCAAAAATCAAACAAAACAAGACCTTCAACAACAAAAATCCTAAAGGAATTTCAATATCTTGTTTTCCTTTCCTTGCCCTCACGATTAACCTATTCAACATGGAACCGACGTTTAGCTCAAACATAATTGTGAATAAATCATATTCTCCTTTATCGTGCTTGATAGATTCGGATTAGAAAGAGAAATAGAAAGAAAGGGTGGGAGAGGGAGAGAGAGAGAAAAAAAAAGAAGAGAGAGATAGCAAGATAAAGAGAGAGAAGAAGGAGAAGAAAATCTCCTTTTCATCGTTCATATTCAGCTTTATTTAGGGAAGTATATATATTATATACATCATAATTCAAGAAAAAGATGAGCTGAAATACAATATTGTTATTTCACTATACAAATTGATATCAGCTTTCACTGTGACGTAGATGGCGTTCGTTATTGTACTGCCGACGATAACAAGTAGATTTTGCCTGATGCATGAATCATCGTGCTCGTGAAACTTGGGAATCCCCACTTTTAGGACTACATAGAAATAGTATTATCTGAATATTCATTAACGTTCTGTCACATGCTTCTTAGAAATCTCCAATCTGGTTTGAAAATGTACGACTCAGATTAATTGAAGTCTATCAATAATCAAATATCTTTTCTAATTTTATTGATAAAATATTTACCATTGTTATACCGTACATGTAACATTTTCATAAACGATGTATGATTTTGTCATTAAACTCGTTTCAATTTGTTCTTAACCAGATAAATTGCACAAAGTGTTTGTCACACTATATATATCAGTACCTGCGCATGAATACTTGGCCGTGGTAAAGAGCCAGCGGTAAACACCGCCGTCCTCCCACCCTCGCCCACCTAACGTCTCGTTTTGCTAATTTTGTAAATATTTTTTTCTTCAAATAAACGAAAAACAATGCAACTTTTCCTCAGTTGCTATCGCCACAAAGTCAAACTTTCTTCTGATATTTTATGCAAATTATTATTCAATTATGAGCTATGCTAGTTTGGGAAAAAGATTTCATTGCTAACAAAGTTATATCTTTATCGACATGATCACAAAAATACACAAAAGCAACAGCAAAAAAACAAACAAAACAAGACCTTCAACAACAAAAATCCTAAAGGAATTTCAATATCTTGTTTTCCTTTCCTTGCACTCACCTATTCTAAACCTATTCAACATGGAACCGACGTTTAGTTCAAACATAATTTAGAATAAATCATATTCTCCTTTATCGTGCATGATAGATTCGGATTAGAAAGAGAAATAGAAATAAAGAGAGAAAGAAAGGGTGGGAGGGGGAGAGAGAGAGAGAGAGAGATAGAAAAAAAGAGAGAGATATAGAATGAGAGAAAGAGAGAGAGAGAGAGAGAAAGAGAGAGAAGAAGCAGAAGAAAATCTCCTTTTCATCGATCATAATTATGCAGCTTTATTTTCCGCCGCCCTTACCGTTTCCGTTTTGATAAATGGTATGACAAAGCCAATTGTTGACCCGGTTATTGATTTCTGGCAATCATTAAATCTTTTTAAAACAAAACAAGACGTAATTTTAGCATTTTGGAGATTTGTTCTTAATTGAAGAAAACAAAACAATAGAAGGAAAACATTTGTTTAAAAAAACATGTATTTCTATCGATATCAGTATAAAAGTATAAAGAATGGATCATTTAAATGCAAACATTATATTTTACTGCCTTGTGTAGATATTGGACATCCAATTTAATTACTACAGAATAAAGAGTACATTTTGTTCAGAAGAAGTTTAGAAGTTAACTTCTGTAAATGGTATAGATTTTGAATATAGGGTAAACTTGGTTATCGATCAACATTATAGACTATTTCAACCACAGTTCCATTAATTTAAAACAGCTTAATTAAATTGATGGAATGTAATTGAATTCAAACGAACTTTTACACCGGTTTGATTGTATTTGATGTATGAAGCTGTATTGTGCACACAGAATGACGCTGATGTATATTTGTTTCCGTGTAGACAGACAAGGGATATATATCACTTATCATCTTGCGCTTGAGCTTCCTAAACACACTAAGAAAAAATGGTGCAAAGATGCACCTTTAGGGGTGCAAACCGATGCAACACTGGTAGCACCTTTAGGGGTTAAATCCTGCACCCTTTTTAAAGGTGCAATCATGCACCCTTTAAAAGTGTGCCGGCAGATTTAACATTTTAGGGGACATGTTAGTACCCTTTATGTTTCAATCCTGCACCTTTAGGGGTGCAAACCGATGCAACACTTGGAGCACCTTTATAGGTTCAATCCTGCACCCTTTAAGAGGGTGCCACATTGCACCTTTAAGGAGACATGTTAGTACCCTCAATGGTTCAATCCTGCTCCATTAGGGGTGCAAACCGGCAATAGCAGCACCTTTAGGGGTTCAATCTTGCACCCTTTAAAAGGTGCAATCCTGCACCCATACTCGAGGAATACTCGTTAAATTTGCTCGTACACAAATACATATTAAACATGCATGTTGTTTCTTGGTTAATAATCATTATAATCAATATATCTATAGCAAAAACGTGAATGTAATTGTAACATGATCAGACAAAATAAATTAGTTAATGATTGCCGAAGGAAAATACAAATCACAAAATTGATGTGCATTGTCATAATTTGCTCAACAAATCATGATAAATGTATTTTTATGTGAAAAGGTGTATAGTAATTATGAATATGCATGCGATATGCAAACTTTTATTTTGCACCCTTTTTTTCTCGATAGGGTTCATTTTTGTGGGAAGGGTGCAAAATCTTATATTGCACCCTTTTTTGAACCCCTTTTCCTTCAATAGGGTTCATGATTATGTAAAGGGTGCAAACTCTTATTTTGCACCCTTTTTTCTTAGAGTGTAAAGTAACTATCAATCTGGATCTTGCATAAAACCATAAAACTAGCCAATGTTGTATTTTTTTTATTTTTTTTATTTTACGAAAACGAAAACGAAAACGAAAACGAAAACAAAAATCATCTTTTTGTTTAGCTCCCATGGTACAGTAATAATGCGCTACCCTTTGCCAAAACTGATGTTAAAGTCACTGAGTAGTCGGCTCTCATGGGGAATTCGACACCGTTCGGGTGTTTACCCAATAACAGGTGTTGTCAATCACCAGGGTTAGCCTTGAGTTTTATGACCATTGGACCTTATGTAATGCTTTGATTTGCCCGAAGACTCTCGAGCTCTCCGAGAGATTAGGGGGTAATTCTTGACTGGACTATGGGTTTGCTGTGTGCAAATTTGTACCCCCATTAATGGTATTTCCACCAAGTCTGGTGTCAGCGAATTATGGCCTTCTGCACATGGAAACTGGCGATCCACTCCCTTTAAGTATAAAGGTATACAACTGATCCTTGGCCCCGGGCAAGGTGTACAAAGTTTTCGCTTTTGTGTCTTATTTGTTTGGGTACATTGCACCCGTTTCCTTTCATCATGCCCATCACTGTATCAAACGTGCCAAAAATAGAAACTATTGCACAGTAGTTATAACTTCTTAAAGACATGTACTTATAGTTCTTCTTCTGCTGGATATAGGTCGCCTATAATATTATAATGCTGAAATCTTACAATGAAATGTCTTAAAGGCACACTGTCCTACTTGTATCTACTTGCTCCCTCTATATAGAAAACTTCCCAAATCGGTGCCTGTTGGTCCCCCATGATCCTCTTTTTCTTATGTTAAATGAGAGCTGAGTTAATGAGATAGCCACCTGTCACAGTGACCTCGATGGCTCGCTGTGTGGTATAATCCCTTCTAGCTGCAGTAGTAACGCCTACCTTTAAGCGAAATGGCCGTTTTTTTAGATTGTTGAAAGGGATTCTTGAATTTTGTCAGACCTAGTCTTTCCCGGCAATATGAAACTTTTGATTTAGTAATTATCTATTTTAAAACAATTGGGAAGAAAAATAATTGCTTCGCATCTTTTGCTTTGGTTTTCTTGCTGCCAAAAAGCATTTGAAAAAAGATTTAGTCTTCAGATAAAATGTTCCACGGTCTAAAGTAACACTCATAGTAGAAATGTGCAAATTTTGGCCGATTTGTGTAACAAAATGTCGATGCAAAAGGAAATTTATGATCATCGTACGTAAGACACTTTTTTTTTATTATTTGTAAGAATAGGAACACTATTTCAGGATGGAAAGGGACATCAAAAGCTAAGCCCAAGAAGAAATATGAAGGAAACCTTATTCACGAATAAACAAGATTGTTTCTATTTTGGTTGTCCCTTTCTTTCGTTTTGCTTAAAAACATAAAGTATCATTTCGATGATCTCACCTGTATTCTTTTGTATACCAAGGAAATTCACGACAACTGATAATTATAGACATAATTATTATATATGGATGGATAGATTTTCTCTTAAAAAACACGAATAATTTGCAAAAAAATCGTATAGATATCATGGCAAGGCTTAATATGCATTGTGGCATGTGACGTCAAGAATCTTGACGCTCTACGGAGGACCGCTGAAGGCAGAAAATCTGGATCTCAAAATTAACATTTTTGAGAGATGATTACTGCGGGCCCCAAACATAATTTTGAAGAGGGAAGTTGTCATATTTGATCAGTAAGGCTTCCCCTTCGCATTGATATGAATTTTGCATCAATTCAAAACACTTTTGATTCTTTTCGGGTCACTACTTTAAACAAAATAGGAGCGTCATGGGAGAGTTCTTACCCTGTTACGTCTTCTGATCCCCTCTTTCAATTCCTTGTTCGTCTTCTGTATCTCATTAGAGTTACCAGTAGATAAGAATCCACCCCGTTTATTGAGCCTTCCAATTCCATCATCATCACCATCGTCGTCCTCGTCATCTTCCACGTCAGAAACACTTCCTCTACGCGATCTCCTGGACGAACCAGGGAGTGACAGTAATCGACCTCTAGGAAGTTGCAGTTTACCTTGTTCCGATTGAGGCATAAGTGAAGTACGGCGAGATCTCGATCGTCTCTTTTGGGATTCCTGATCTTTCTTCATGATGGTACTGGTCAGAAGCTGTGATCGACTACCACGTTTGCCTCCTATATCTGACTCATCGTCGCCGAAAGCGTTTTCCTCTTCAATCACTGAATCTTGACTACCTTTCCGATATCGACCACGGGTTCGTGTTAGCGGGGTCATCGCCGGGATCATAATGCTTCCCCGTCGCACCCGACTTGCGTGTATATCGACGTTTTGATCTTCCTCCTCGTCTTCCGCTGTGAATTCGAGTCCATTGTCCTTAGCGTACATGCGTCGTCGTCGACTTCGTAATCTTCGACTGGATCCGCCACCGTAATCGTCAGCAGGGAAGCTTGTTCGTAACAGTGGAACCCCTTCATCGCTGTTGCTTCTCAATCTGTGTCTTCGCGTCCCCTCATTCGAAAATCTTCGCCAGGGATAGTCATCGTTACCATCCAGGTTTTCTTTCCCCTGAGTGTCGGAGTCTTCAGCTTCTTCTGGTATTGGTGACTGCTTGGCATCTTTCTTCTTCTTTTCAATCATATCTCGAAGCTCTTGTGTAGACCTCAGTCGTACCTTCCCCTTATTCTCCCCGACAGTTACTTTGGGGGTCAGTCCGCCCATCTTTCTTAACGTATCCAACATGTTATCTTTTCGGTTCTCTATTTCGAATCTTTCACCTCCTGGAACGACTATGGTCATCTGCCCCTCGTCACCGTTGCCATCAACTCCGTCTTTAATTGTTTCAACGAAAACTGCCGGAGGTTTTGCTTCAGGTGACGCCATCTTTGAAACCCAAAAATTGTGTTGACTATCATCTATAGAGCATTATTCCATAGTTGATGCCTCGACTATCGAAAGTTATTACCCTCCGACAGTCGTTGAAAAGTACTCCAAATTTCCAAATTCTTTGAAGAAAATTGTGTAGAAACACTCTCTAAAAATTCGAGAACACAAGGTGTGTATAATCACCTGCTATTCATCACTGACGATAGAGGCTAGACTTTCACTCGATGAAAACCTGGATACCGTATTTGTTTTCTGCCTTCCTCCCTGTCGTAAGGTCTCCTATGGGAAGACCTAAAAGTGACTTTTGGAACAAAAGATACGCAGCGGACCCGCAGTCCAAACTGTTTGCACTTCTTTGACCATTTCATGGGATGGACTGGTTTATTAGTGGACAGGATTAGATCCTTTTAGGATATGTTTACGTTGGTAGGGGAAACGGACAACGGATGGGTATAGGTAGGTACACATGGAGTGGGGCCTCAAATTGTTATATTCCAAACGTCTCAGTAAATACTGATTGCTTTTAATCGTCCGGTCCTTCCGCCCGAACACGATCATACGCGAGTTATGTACAAAAAAAGTAACGCTCTTGAATAGTTGAAAGTTTTTTGTTTTATGTTGTTTGTTGGGGGCGGGATGGGGGCGGGGGGGGGGTGGGGGGGGGGGGTCATCTGAGGAACCTCGGTAGGACTATTTTGTTCCGACTTGCAGGGTGCTGACAGTAAAAGGTCACGCTCACTATGTATTACAATTATGTGACAAGCGAAAAACAAAAATAAACAAAAATAAACAAATATAACAAACATTAAATTGAAAAAATTAAAATGAAAAGATATTTATTAACATATTCACATGGCAGCCCGAAGGCTGAATTGCATTGAGTTTACAAATTAAAATCACAAAAGAGAATATCTTACAAAACTACGACAAACACTGATAATTGATATGAAGGAGAGAAACACAGAGAGGGAGAGAGAGAGTAACGAGACAGAAAGGAGAAGAAAAAAAGAAACAGCGATAAAGAGGCAGAGGTGTGACAGTCTAGAGGAAAAGAAGATTTGTAATTAAATATTATGCGAGTAGATTGATTAACTAAATAATTATCTTTTATGTCACGTGATAATTCTTCATTACGGAATAACAGTTGGCGTAAACGGGGGTCAAGACTGCAGGGAAAAGAGCAAAAATTGAAGGACAGAGGGTAAGAGGAAAAGAGACAGACAGAGAATCGGAGAGAGAGAGAGATGGAGGGAGGAAAGGAGTAAGAAGACAAACAAAAAAACATAAAAATAAAAGGTCATCAGTCATCACCCTTTGTTGGTTTTTTCCATGAAACCCAAAATAATAAAACAAATAATAGCTTTTTCCCGACAAATTCTTCTACGAATACAATACTTCTGCTCAAAATCGATATACTTTTGAAAAGCCGGGCCATTGAAAATGCGGGTATGACAAAATCATTTCGTAGATACTGAGGTAGTGTTAGGCCTTACTTATCATTCTTTTTTTCTTTTCTTTTTAAAATTCATTTATCTATTATTTACTTTTTCTGGTATTTGTCTATTCATTCATGACTGTATATATCTATATTTATGTTTGTTTATACTTCTGGATAACCATACAATGCGATTCAATCTAATTAATCAGTTTCATTTATGTAGCTCTAAATATTAATGTCCAATGTAATTGGACAGTCAGTAAATTCTAGTATTATTCAGAATACTTCCTTGAATTTAAATAGTTTAATTCTAGCTTTTCTAGCTGAAAGGACAAATCAATCAGTATTGCTTGTGATGATGAATTTACGTCTTGCAAGCATTCTCCCGTGTTTTCATTTTCATTTTTTTTCTTCTTTTGTCTTAATATATACAGCATCTACAGTGGTTTGAAGGCTTGGTGAAGCCACAGTTGCCTGGTTTTCAACCACCATTCCCGTATGACGGACACAATCATGAACAAATGAACGAAAGAATGGACGAAAAACGAATGAACGAACCAAGTTGTAATGAAATAATAATAAATAGTAATGATGGCGGTAGACAAAATGCTGTCTCACGAACTGACACGAGCACATTTTGAGTTCGTCACTCACATACATGTAGGCCTATTGTTTTCCTACTCACATCGATGAGACCAACATCAGATATAATATAGACCTAGCTAAAAAATCATATTACCGGATGGCCGAGAAATCGGTTGGTTTGGAGTTGGTTTGGAGTCGGTTTAGCATATTGACTGAGGAAATGTCGTTTGACTTGTTGAAGCATGGATGCGCTGTGCGTGATAATTAAAGTAGAACGTTCCTTGGGGATGCGTTCTTGCAGCCCATCCCTTGTCACTCTTCTCCTCCATTCCTTTGGTAAGTCTTAGTCTTTTAATTCCATTATTTATCTCTTTCTTTCTTCCTTCTTCTCCTTCTTATGCTTCCCTTTCTTATATTTTTCTGCTTTGCTTCATCTTCTTCTTCTTCGTCTCCTTCTTCGTCTTCTCCTCTCGTTCTCCCTTTTCTTCTCTACTATCTATTCTCTTGTTATACTTTCTTTCTGTTTTCATCTCCTTATCCATCTTCTTCTAACCTTTTTCATTTGTCTTCTTCTTCTTCTCCTTCTTATTTTCCCTTCTTTTACTTCTTAGATATTCTCCATTGAATGAAACCTTTCTTTACTTATGAGGATTCTTTCTTTAACACTACAACTTAGTACAAGTAAGAATTAGCAGGGATTTTCTCTGGTTTAAATCAGATGGACTGCACAATCATGAAAAGGCAGATTACATCATCCTATCTCCATTTTCGAATTGCAACTTTTCTGTTACATAATGTAGTAGAAGGGGATCAATGATCTTTTATCAGATTTGAGGATTTAAACAAAAAGTCATGCCTATCATAAAAGGATGCAATAATACCCATTTATTAAAATTCCCTGTCGACGTTTTCATAAACATAGGACCATAATAGTGGGAAGGTACGTGATCACATTTTTGTTATACATTTTTATATAATAATTTAAATTTATATGTTTACGATTTCAGTGTTAAAATAACGTTGCACTTGGAGGCCCTGTAAAACATTAGAAAAGATACAAAGTATATATAATCGAATAGAATTTTAGATTCTGAATATTTCGAGAAGGTTTTTTCCGGGAAATTAAAATATTATTTATCATTCATTTATTTTGTACTCATATATATTTATACAGGTACACAAGATCAGAAGTAAATATGTTTTGCATCTTGGATCTGGTATTAAAACCATCATATCAAAAGTAGTACAAATAACAAAGTATAACAAAGTAAAATACACAATACATCATAGTAATACAAAATACGGTAGCATAATATTTTAAGGCCTTAGCAAAAATGATTATAAATATAAATAAATGCTACATATAACAATGTCAACATAAAATAATCTTATAAGAGTATGCAAATGTACGGTTGTAAAGAATAATTCATTATAACTAGTAACGGATTCTTGTAAATTTAGTATTAAGTTGTTATGGTTTGGAGTACTCAACTTACTCTAGATTATCATTTACACACTATATCATCGGGGTTAATGTACGGCTATAACAGTGTATGATACTGTATAAATTTAGTACATTTTTAAATAAGGCTACATCCTGGTAATTTAGTAAAAATCCTGAACAAAAAACCCCACAAGAAATCAACATGTTTTGTTAAAGAACATCCGCGTATGTTAAATCTCTGAAACTCAGGAGTCGACAGTATCAATGTGATAATTATATAGAAAGATATTATATTTGGGATACCAATAGAACATAAACCTTGTATTGTATGTAATCTTGTAGGAAATGTAGGTCTCTTGTTAGTTTTATTCATGTATATATATTTATGATCTATATAAGGCTTCCAAGTGGCACAATAAATCAGTGTATTCAATTTATTTAGCGCAGTACCCGGATAACTGACCAATATGGTTTCATATTTCTCAGCCGTCCGAGAACTTGAACTATCGATGTTGATATCACACACAAAAAGCCATATTTACCGAGGTAAGTCAAATTGTTATTTCGCTAGTCAGCCTGATAAAGATAATAATAATATTATATGGCTTTGTGTTCGTGTTTTACAAGAATATATTGCTCTTGCTATGACAATATTGTACTCGTCTCCAACTCGTTCATAGCTCGAGCAATATAGCTTTTTGGGATCCCAATTGGGATTTTGTTTGTTTGTTTCATGATTGTTATGTCTGGTGTTTTGAACTGAACTGAACTGAATATAATCCTTGTATCACACTCAAAGCCATCCAATATTATATAAATATATATACATCGGAGAAGTTATTGAGCAATAGCAATGTTCAAACTTGGCTTCCTAGACGGCGTAAGTTTTTCCATTCAGCAATAAATATTCCATACATATTTGACTTACAACATTGTCCATATGCTCTTACTCAGCGTAACTTAACCCGGAGATGGTGGAGCCCGCACTAGTCGACCTAAACCCAGCTTCCGCATTTAAAGATAAAGGTGAGTTCTGGTAAAGAAAAAAAGAAATTGAATTCTCACAAAATCAAACGAAACTTACACTGAATGTTCAAGATTACAAATAAATGTCATTCGCCAAACAATTTTGGTAGAAAATGTATACTGGCTGAGTAATGAGCATAGAAAGATTAGGAAATCAAGGTTAGTAGCCACATTTGTGTAGTCCCACATACATCTTTCTGTGTACAGTGCGTGTTACTTTACCAAGACTGGGCCAAATCTATTATGATTTTGATGACTCCAGAACTTTGCAGTACACACCAATACTTACATGCTACATGATCATCTTTTTCAGATCCATACCACACCTTTTCTTTCACAATGCAATCGGATGACCAGAACACACCTTTATCTTTAAAGCGCGAAATCTAATCTTCATTTTTGATTGTAAACAAACATAATTCTGTAAAACTGAAAATCACTCTTGAGGCATCAAATAACTCGCATGTGGTAAACAATGTAGGTTCGACACCGGAATTTTTTAAATGTTAGGTCATACAATCATCGTAAAAGGTCACAGGTATTCCGAGTGCTGGGTGAGAGCATCCATACGGTCTACTTACGCAACCCTGCTAGTCGTGTAATTAGCGCGTTACTCCTGGAAAAATCTGGGAGTAAATCAGTCGGGGTAAAGGTCGGCGTAGCTGACACGACTATCGTTCAGACGGTGACTACGCTGACCCTCACGGCTCACGCCGACCAAAATTGCCATCATGTGAACACGGCTAATGTTTGCAAATGAGAGAGTCATAATCAATTAGATCCATTATTGGATTGGATTTGTAAAAGATCTAGGATATGCATGCCTATAACACACTCTTGCCCCTCGGCTACAGAATGTATTGTGAAAGGAATCAATTGACCTGTTTCCTATTTAAAAAAAATATTTTGTAAGTTTCTCTTTACAACTAGTAGAGAGCATGACAAAAGTGACATCTTGAATATGTAAACAAAAAATTGTAATCACGACACTAAATAAGATATGAAATAATGTATCCAGGCACCATGCCAACAAATGTCAATGATTGTGAGGGTTTGGGGCATATTGTTGCCCGAAATTGTCGTGTTTCTAAGTGTTGCGAGCGAGTAAAGCGAACGAGCGTGCAAAAATGTAATTTTGATATAAATGATATGAAATATATTCGGACACCCGCTATCAAATAGAATGATATTCTGAAACGTCATCTCCAAAATGTTCAGGTATTCAGGCATTATGAGTGCCTTAAAAGGACGTGACACGTAGCAGTCCACTATGTCGACGTGCAAATATAAAAGTCCCTAGTATAGGGAAGTGAACAAGGGATGTCGACTACCTGAGTGAACATGTGCTCTAGACTAGAACAGCGTAATCGTCGACACAATCGAAAAGGCCTCATCATGTATTGCATTGAGAGACCGTACCAAGGAGTTGCCGAAGAGCAATTAACGCCTGGTTGAACAAGAAAGCATCGGTTAAGATAGTCTCAGGTACGTCATTATTCCCATTTTATTCACTTTCTAATCTCGACACACCCTCTCTTTCAGTTAGGACGTGTGTCCAGTTAGCCTAAAACGTTGGTAGTAATCGTTGCTGCTCCGAATATTGCATGAGAAAAGTATTACACGTATGGTGATCAGTATACCTGTTCAAGATCTTCTTCATCGTCCTGCCATTTTTTGATGACTTCCTACATTCGTCATCCAGCTCCAGGTTCGTATTGTTATCTCTCTGTAAACGCCATAGTAATTTTCAGTGGAAAGACTTCTTTTCTTTCTCTAACAATCCTTAGAATTTACCCTTACTGTTAACTCTTAATCATACTCTATAATCATAACCTTAATAAAAACAGCCATTTTCTTCTTTCTCAAAAAAAAAACCTCACAATAACTTAATGCAACCATTAATAAACTAGGTCAATAATATTATGGAAAATTTATATACATAATGTATATCTAAAACTTCTCACTTTGTTTTCTAAAAACAGAGGAACGTGGCATGCATAAACAATATATTCCTGCAACTCCTGAATTTATTACCATCTGCACAGTAAGCGTCATTTGGATCGTGTCATTACGTGTGCTAATCAACCTATCGTAAAGCGATACAAATAATCTCTCACCAATATATATTTAAAACACCAATCATCAAAAAAACAATTCAAAACTCAAATAAATCCTCTCTCCTAAATCTGCAATTTAAAGTAGCAGAGCCCTAAATCAATACAACTGGATCAGAAGATGTCCAGTGCAGGTTTGTCTGTCTTTTATTGTAGGCTGCTACCCAGCATTATAACAGCTTCCTGATCATTGGAACAGTTTAAAGCACAGTATATTCGAATGAACATCATACACCAATAGTAAAATAGGATTTAAAGGTAAGACTGACTCTTCAAAAGGAAAAAGGAGAAGAGAACCAATGATAATTAAGAAGTGGAAATGCCAAATGCATTCACACAAGACCATGAATAAAGAATGAGAAGAGAACAAAGGAATATACCAGGTGAGATGGTTGGCTTGGTATGTAGAGGAGATTAAAGGAGGAAAGAATTGGGTAGAATATTTGAAGTAAATGAATACAAATGATGTAAGGGAATAAACAAATGATGTGAAATGGATATGTATAGAGAGAAGAGACTACAGACAAAAAAAAACGTTATCATCCGAGTCCAATAACTCAACGAAATGTTCATTTTGCAATCATTAAAGATGTCATCAAGTCAAATTGTGCGTACGTCATTCACACCAGTGGCTGACGCAGCCTTACGCCAGACAATCGATGGCTCGTGTACAATGGGGATAACAACGCTATGCTATTCATGACTGATATGTGATAGCAATATCAATATTAATCTTTCATAATCATTTTCCGCATTCTCATTAGGCACTTCTTCACCGCTCATCTGTGGATTCAAGTAGGTACGAGAAGGATTGTATTTACAAAGGGACTCGTCAAAGGTGGAGGTTTTGCAAAGATGAATTTCTGCAATTTGTTTCCACGAAAGAATCGTAACATTTTAGCTCCTGCTGTAATATTGGCTTCTCTCTGCTTTGGGTATTACCTTGTTGGGTACGGAAAGGTTTGCGTCGTTTCCGTCTCAAGCTTTGTACTTGAGTCCAACCCATATAACAAAGGTCATTCACAGGGAGTGGTACGTGCGCTCGACCATGGTTGCTACCTCCAGACTTCAAACTTCAGCCAGTACCAACATTCTGAAGAGCTTCTGGCAAAACGCAACTGTAAGCAGAAGATTCCCGCGGCTCTGATATTAGGGGGTGCTCTGAGTGGCTCTGCAACCCTCAAGAGTGCTCTCTCATTCCATCCTGATGTTGCTGTATCAGAGTTCGGGGTTCTTTTCAAGGACAATGACCAATACCTGGATAAGATGCCGTATTCCCTCCCTCATCAAGTGACTGTAGGTGAATGCCAGGAGTACTTGTATATGAGTGACTTATCCAAACAGACGTGGACGACCTTTTCTCCCGACCTTAAAGTCATCATTCTTGTTAGAGATCCTGTAGCAAGAGCCATGTCGGAATACTTGGTGCTGACGTCGAATAGCAGCTCAGAATTTTATCGCAGAAGTCTTTCACAATATCCAGATGTGCCAATGGGGGCACCTAAGCAGGAGTCCCGTGCAAGAAGAATAAAACGAAATGTAAATACACGGCCTCGCAAAGACAATACACCTCATCGGGAAGAGAGAACCACAACTGCAAGTGAAATATGGAAAGGAAAGGGGATAAATAGTCTTTTATATAAAACAAGTCCTGACAACATGCATTACATTTTAGAAGACACTTTTGAAGAGACGGTGCTGGAATCATCTGAGATAGACGTGGTGCATTTTTTGGTTCAAAGAAGTATCTATGGGAGCGGAATAAAGGAATGGGCACATGTAATTCCAAGACCAAACATGTTAATATTAGACGCCGAGAGGTTTGCCAAGAGTCCCGTCGAAAGTTTAGAAATTGTAGAAAGGTTCCTTGGACTAAGGCCATTCTTCCATAAAGACTTCTTTGACTTCGACCTTCCCCAAGGTGTGTTCTGTTTTAACTCACCTGTGCGATCTTGCGTAGAACCCATTCCAATGCAGGAGCCTCTACCTTCTATCTCTAAAGAAGTCGTCGCCCTCTTTCGAGAGTTCTTAATCCGTTCAATGAAGGTTCAAAACCTATATGCTAATGCTTATTTTCCATTCCTCGGAGAAAATCCTTTGATTTATACCCCCTTCCGATAGCAAGAATACAATAAAATTGTAATCAACCGGTCACATATTAATTTCCCTTCACATATCGTTTTGATAATGACTGATATTAAAATATTATGTGTATGAAAACTGGTTTGTAATAATGTCTTGAGTTCATGCATATAAATAAATTAAGTTTTTTGTTTACATTGGCAGTAACGTACATTGGTCAGAAAGAGATTTAAACAGACATTTCATATCATCCCATGGAAATGGCTCAAACAGAAGCGGGGGAAATTAGCCCTGATATTTACGAGTCAATATTTGGTTTCTATCTGACTAGTGTGCATGTCTAATGAAGCTGTTTGAACTCCAAAGCCACTATTTTAATTGAATAAATCAAAAGGTTATTTCATCAAACACTGCTAATTAATCACTAATAAAAAAACATCGAAGTAATAGAAATAGTCACATGTGCAAATCATACTTAGTACTGTTCTGTAATATCCAATCGATGTGTATTGCTCGAAATATGATTGATTAAATTACTTTTAAGTATGTCAAAACGCAGTCGTTTAAACAATTAACTCTCTGTTAAACAAACGTAATTATATAAGGCTTCAGGAAATCAGAAACAGAGCGGTTAATATTTTGGCCAAAGTCCTATCTGAAATCAAAATATGTACTCCGACATGTTGCATGGCGTATGTATTACATTATTAATGATTATGAACTTTTTCAATGTTCCACTTGGAGCAATCTCACAATAATTGTCATATTCTGATTTAATTTAAATAATTATGTAGAACTGACTCTTTGCCATAACATTTCTACACGGAGTAATCAAATAATGCAGACTGCATCACTGAAGTACATTCTGCTTCATACACATGTTGATTCAGAATGTAATGTAAATCACCTAAAACATAATTTCTAGATTTCTTAAGGTGGGTGTATATCATTTTCGTATTAACATTATATTGGTGATTGTATGATCGACACCTGAATAAAAAGATATGATCAGTGGTGAATGAACAATGATACGACTCTAAATTTGTCCATATTCCTCATTTCTACAATATTTACCATAACCTAAAGTAGATATGGAAAAGCCCACACATTACTTCGATCTGATTTTTTGCGTATCAGAACAATCAGGACAATTACCCCCTAGGACATTTACCCCCCCCCCCATGACAACAAAGGACAACCACCCCCGAGGACAATTACCCGCCCCCGGAATTTCCCCCTGTTTATGAAAGTGGAAGTCCACCCTGATAATAAGTTGGTTTAATTTGTTTCGGGGGGTCATTGTCCTCGGGGGGGGGGGTGGTTGTCCAAGAGGGTTCTTTTCGGGGAGGGGGGGGGGGGTAATTGTCCTCGGGGAGGGGTAATTGTCCTCGGGGGGGGGGGGGGGGGCTGATTGTCCACGGGGGTATTTGGAGAGGGTATATAGGAGATATAATGCATAGAGTAAAGGAAAGGTCACCATGAAAGTCACGTTCGCTACAAAAAATGAAGCAAATATGACGCAAGCAAAAAATTTTGCTTATGCGATCGATACTCTGGAGTAAAATTATTTAATAAAAAGACGCCCCCCCCCCTTGTTAATGAACCCTCACGTGTCTACGCAAGAACCACTGGAATATTTGCAGTTCTGTGGCAAAAACATGGAATAGATCAAATCATGTAAATTGGCCCATTTGTATTAATTTTCTGCCACACGTATAAACAGACTTTAGGAGTCGACATTATCTCGGACTCTCGGTAATCTATACCTCCTCACGCACACTCAATGATTGCGTAGGCGTTTGTTTAATTATCAACTCGACTGTAATCAAGCCCGTATCGAGTCTCGCCAGGTATTGTTGCAAGTTGCAGGTTTACAGAACACAAAAGCTTAGTGTTCATCGTGATTGTTTTCCATTCCACTTTACAGAAATCATTCATGAAAGCCTTCATAATTTAGTTTTGGTATAGTCGAAAAAACAATCGAATCGACTCTATAGTACGCTTGGCGCCAGACACAGTGCTGTACTTCCAAATGTGGGTGTAATAGGCTCCTCAATTCACAGAAATCAAGGTCACAAAGTTTAATTGAAATTAAATTTGTTCATATAGCGTGATTGCTCGCTTGGAAAATTGCATTTCAACCGGAAAATGAATCTCGTTTTTGTATTCAGCATTAAATTGAATAGCCTTCAACTTCGTGTTGTACTGTATAGTCATGTTTATAGAATATCAGAGTACTTTTTACGACTTAATTATAAATCGATTATTGCAAATGAGATGAAAAGTACTAGAGGCCTAATGAGTTAGGTCCATTATTGAATTACTTGTAGTCATGTACTGTACGATGTTATATGTTGTGTGTAATCATTTTAACTCGAATTATCGTGCGCTGTAATATAGAACAGACTGTGCGGGTTTGATGTTCCATACATTATCGTGCATGGATTACGTTTGAAGCATTTGCTCGCATTTGTAGCAGTGCAGCGTGACCATGTAATATCTGGTGATGTCATAAAGCTAGCGGCGGCTTTGTGGACAGATTTAATTCATAAACCGTGAGCTCTTCATCGTCGGAGCTAGCTGAGAGGTATACATTCCAGGCGAGCTCAGCTCCGGGTGAGTACAGCCGTGAGGGGCACTCCGATTTGCCCAATGCACGACGTCCACTAGCTAGCTACTGTATGCGAGGTACTGGTCTGGATCTGGATAAAATCAACTCCGAGCTGAACAGGATAACAATGGTTGAGTGAGCTTTCATAATAGGCACAATTCTCATTTAGTTTCCAATTCATGACAAAAGTCCTACCAGCATGGTCCAGTTAGTAAGAATACATTGATAGTATACAACGCAGAATACCGCATGATTACAGTGCAGGGCTGTGGTCGGCGAAATTATTACAACAAAAACTACAACGGTATGCAAAGTTTGTCAGCAGCAGGTTCGTAGTTGTCATTTCTTTGTAAATACTATATAGCGAGTTGTTTCTGTACTCAAAGTCTAAAAACATAAACATGTGCACGATACAGTGTTTCTCAATGTTTGGTTTTATATACTTGCTATATATAATAATTGTGACTATATTGTTCGCCAGTTGGAATGCAATGCACCACACTCGGACGTGTTCGTAAACATAAACATGTGCAGTTGCGTGCATTGTACTTGTTTATGATTGCTATATAATGTACATGTATATTCGTATACTATATCGTTTTTATTGTGGCTACATTATATTGCACGCCACTTGAATGCGCCGCTTGTAGTCTTCGTAAATACATACATTACAACTAGTATATTACCGGGTATATTAGAGCCGATTGGTCTGTGAATTGCTTCCGGGAAGTTTTTTTGTGAAATTACCGATGAAGTTTAAGCTAGCACACACAATGTTTGTTAAAGGTATTACAAAGTTTTGGTATGGGGTCATGAATTCAGTTCAAATTAAAATATTGGAAGCATATGCGTTCCTACAATATTTATTGATCGTTGTCGCGGTTGAAATCGAGTCTGAAGTTATGAAATTATAAATAATAAACTCTTTATGTTGTATAGCTCCCTCTCAAGGTCAAGATATTAAATTAGCTTTGAAACAATGTTTCTTGACTAAAATCGACCAAGTAGCTATTCCCGTTTGGAAATTATATATCACAACTACATATTCTGAGATTTTCATGGTCGCAGCTACCATTGTACGGCCATAGGCGCTATTTGAAATTTATCAAAATTTACCGGGAGCACCGGTAAATTTTTATATTCAATTTTTCTCGAAAACAGAAGTGTTTTAGGGGCTAATTTTGTTAGTGCTTATAATACATCCACAGGGGCATCCACATATATCAAAATTGTAAAGATTCACTATCCACCAAATTTTCAAAATTTCCCAAAACTTTGTATTACCTTTATTAAGCTATATTCCTAAATATATATCTATATATATAGTATTCTTTTTGGGGGTCATTTTCCTCATCTCCCTCCTCCCCTGCTCCTCTGTCTCCCCCTCTCCCCCTCTCCCCCTCTCCCCCTCTCTCCCTCTCTCCCTCTCCCCCTCTCTCCCCTCTCTCTCTCTCTCTCTTTCTCTCTCTCTCTCTCTCTCTCTCTCTCTCTTTTGTGGCTTTTTTATTGGCGCGCATGAACACTCTGCCTATTCAGTCGGTAATCACACACAAGAGTGAACATTTTTTTTTAAATAGTAGGCCTAAATGAAGCACTGTATTATTCAAGTTTTCATCTTTTCGGAGGTAATAATTTTCTTTTTTCATACATTGAATTACAGTGTTCTTCAAAGCCGATCGCGGTTTCTCTATCACGCGTCGTCTTGGCTACTCAACATCTGGAATCAGTTCACATTACTCCCGACAAGGTATTTGAATAAAATGATGAGTACGATTTCTATCATGAGTAGCTTATGTTAGTTTTGACAAGTTTTAATTTTTTGATAAATTAATTATTAAAGGAAGCCTCACCCCAAAGAATAAGTGTAGGTATTCTGAAGAATGAGATGTATTTCTGCCCTTTGATATAAAATATACCTTACAAAAGTGCGCCAGAGATATAGAAGAAAATGAAGATTTTCTTGGCATGATGTAATGCCTCTTAGCATGACATGGACGCAGCCATTTTCTTGCAAATAATTATGATCATGTGACGTACCAGGGAGGCGAGTTGGCTCAGTCGGTAAAGCGTCTGCCTGCGTTGTGTGTTAACGTGCCTCTGCCCTTGTTCATAGATGCAGGTTATGTCAAGTGGAAAACACTCCGTCCCTCGGATAGGACGTTAAATGGAGGCCCCGTGTACAGGAGAGTCACAACCCTTGCACATTAAGAACCCATTGCACTATTCGTATAAGAGTAAGGGGAAACCCCGGTGTAATGGTCCACCTGCATACCCCAACCAGGCCGAGTATACGCATCTGCAAGAATCTTCAGTATTGAAGGAGGCAGAGTATATTGAAGAAGAAGAAGAAGAACTCGTGTATGTATCATACATCAAGCTTTAGATGGAATGACTTCTTAATTCAATAACAAAGCCTTTACTTTTCAATGAGGGAAACTCATAGCTGAAAAAGTAAAATTTATATTTGATAATAGGTATATAACAGGGCAACAATTATTGTAAATCAATTATTAAAAAATACTAAAATAAAGCACTTGACAAATCTATTTAATTTATGCGAAATCCTGAGGAGCACCAAATTATTTATGCAATTTTCGTTCTGACAAATTGTAGTACAAACTACAAAGGATAATATCAGGTGAATTAATTGATTCATCACCACACACACCTGTCCTGCTGAGAAGGAGGCATCCATAAATGTGAATACATTTAGTCAATAAACGACTTCGCAAAGTACGTCGCTTTATGAAAAAATTCGCCTTGCTCATGTCTTGCTGAGAAACTTTACATTATTCTTGCTTTATACCCTCTCATACACTTTGGTATGGAATCTTGGAGATTATAATGATGGGCAAGAATATAATAAATCTCTCAAAATAACTAAAGTTATTTCTTGGTGTGAAGTTTCCTTTAAGTTGAGCTAAATCAATAAAAAACAGAATTAGAGAGAGAAATCAACAAAATTAGATTAAGATGAGTATAATATCCCCGGAAGCGTTATTTTAATTTTTGCGATCGTGTTAAATGCAGGTCTGCCTCAGTTTATAACTAGAGAACAGTACACGAATACATTTGAAATAAAAACACTGCTCTATATAGCGATTTTTTTTCTTTTAAAATTAAGAGTTTCAACTGTAATGCGTAATAATGATAGCAATAATAATACAAATTAGATCATTTTACAAAGCGCAACTACTCAGTAAATATGCTCTTCTTCGCTGTGCTTTAATGAAATAAAAGTGCTGGTCAAAATTATTAGAATGTAATTTGATTTGTTAATAAATATTTGTCTCGAGATATTCACAATTTGCGTCGTTGAATCATGTTAATGCATATAGCAAAAAGCCCAAAACACATGCAAACCTGTGTCGTTTTCAAGCCAATAATTAGTGAAATTCCGGTCAGTTTGAGGGAGGGGTAGTGAACAAAAATTTACTGAATTTTTGTCTACATGTATACTGGACACCATGATGATTCAGGGATTTTAATTATCACTTTGGCAATAACCCAAAAACCTATTTTAACAACCACAAGATGTGGCAATGGAGAACTAGATTTTGATGAATGTAAAGCACAAGTTTTGATAAATCTGACCACACTGTATAGCATAAAGATTAATGTAACTTATTGAGGAAATTAGTTGCAGCAAACCAATAAAAACGAGAAAACTACTACTACTAACCCTGTTGGAATAATATTAACATTCATAATATGCTTTATCGTTTCTCTTTAGGGACAAAAAAATCGTGTGGAATGCCATCACCGGTCATCTATCCATAGCCCTACATGTAGACACAAGAAAGGAACAGTGTTGAAGAATGGATTTATCAATGTGAGGAGATAAGCAAAGATGGACTTTTGCAATTTGGCTCTACGAAAGAAACGCAACATTTTAGCTCTTGCTGTAATATTGTTGACTTCTCTCTACATTGGGTATTACCTTGCTAGGTACGAACATGTTTGCGTCCCTTCCGCCATAAGCTTTGTACCCGAGTCCAACCCATATTACAAAGGTCATTCACAGGGAGTGGTACGTGCGCTCGACCATGGTTGCTACCTCCAGACTTCAAACTTCAGCCAGTACCAACATTCCGAAGAGCTTCTGGCAAAACGCAACTGTAAGCAGAAGATTCCCACAGCTCTGATATTAGGGGGTGCTCTGAGTGGTTCTGCAACCCTCAAGAGTGCTCTCTCATTCCATCCTGATGTTGTTGTATCAGAGTTCGGGGTTCCCTTCAAGGACAATGACCAATACCTGGATAAGATGCCGCATTCCCTCCCTCATCAAATGACTGTAGGTGAATGCCAGGAGTACCTGTATATGCGTAATCTATCCAATCAATCGTTGGCAGCTTTTTCTCCTGACATTAAACTCATCATTCTTGTTAGAGATCCTGTAGCAAGAGCCATGTCGGAATACTTGGTGCTGACGTCGAATAGCAGCTCAGAGTTTTATCGCAGAAGTCTTTCACAATATCCAGATGTGCCAATGGGGTTACCTAAGCAGGAATCCCGTGCAAAAATAAAACGAAATGTAAATATACGATCTCACAAAGAGAACTATTTTAAAACAAGCAGAAGGAAAGCAAGGGAAACAGAGAAGGATAAACCTCATCGAGAAAAGAGGAGTGCGAGTAATAAACAAAGCTCTTTGCACAAAACAAGACCAAGTGAGATCAATTATAGATTGGAAGACACTTTTGAAGAGACGGTGCTGGAATCATCTTCTGAGATAGACGCGGTGCACTTTTTGGTTCAAAGAAGTATTTATGCCAGCTCATTAAAGCGCTGGACAGTTGAGGTTTCGAGATTAAACATCCTAGTTTTAGACGCCGAGAGGTTTGCTAAAAGTCCAGCCGTCATCTTGGACAGTGTGGAAAGGTTCCTTGGTCTAAGACAATTCTTCCATAAAGACTTCTTTGACTTTGACCTTCCCCAAGGTGTGTTTTGTTTTAATTCACCGGTTCGATCCTGCGTAGAACCCATTCCCATGCAGGAGCCTCTACCTTCTATCTCTGAAGAAGTCGTCGCCCTCTTTCGACAGTTTTTTATACCTGCAATGAAGGTCCAAAACCGAATATCTGGAGCCTATTTTCCACACCTTGGAGAGAATCCCTTGATATTCACCCCTTTCAGATAGCGGGATTACAGTAGCATGTCACACGATTACAGCTTCATTACCATATTCCTGTATGATTTCGTTTTAGAAAAGAATATTATGAATAATTTATCCATTACAAAGATTTTCTTTTTCATAAATTGGTCAGTGGCCCTTCACATGTTCAAATATATTTGTACTAGTTTTATAGGTGTGACGTCAGAGTATAATAATTATTTTAAGTTTTCCTCGGTTGCTTACGTAGATAGGCTTTATTGAAGTCATAGAAGTGGCTGGCTTGCAGGAAACGGCTATACCCTATCCATCTATTTAATGAAAGCTCTTATGCCCTGTAAAATGTATATGTTTTGTGATATTTAATCGACACATTCCAAACCATAAGCTACTAAAATTGGATGAAGTGGTTTTGAATATTATTGGACAAGATTTGCTCAACCTTGATTAACCCAGTTAAATATTGGGCAAGATGCATATTGCTAATTTAATTTTGTCAGGCCTAAACTGATATTGGTATTTGATGTGTGTGTGTAATTGCGTTTTTACAGACGTGTATCGATTATTTACGTCTGGGGACCGACCTTAAACGTCACCATCCGAAAGACGTGACTCAGTTTCGAACCGTGGTCGCCTGAGCCAGTTTGTCCGACCGACTGATCTTATTAAAACGTTATCCTTTATTTAAAGTTTATTATATGTTTGGTCTTTTTCCGACCTTACATCAAAGATATGACTAGCTAAATATTTCTTTTCACCCACTGGTAAATATTTGACCAACTATCACCAACTATCACCTCCCCAACAAACTTAACCCAACTTGATAAAAGTAGGGGAACATTGGGTAACCTTTCCCAACCCTATTATTGATCAAGTCATTTAAGTAAATATAATCCCATTATTATATAAAGATAATTGCCACAAAGTGATCAAGTCCACTTGAGCTAAATTTGTAAAAATGGCTTAGAAATTTGTAAATTTTTGACCAACTAGTGGTTGCCCAACTTAATTTACCCAATATTTTAGATTGAAGTAGTCTCAAAATAGTGTACGTTTGTATATAATATTGTGTGTGAAAGTTTATTATGCAATGACATTCATCCTGTGTGTTCTAGCATAGGAATGGAATTGATTTATTTTCAAGCTGTTGGTGGAATGCAAGATATGATATCAAGATAGGGTACTGTGAGATCTCATGGAAACATAATAATGATACCTCCTTATTATGTATACCCGTCACCTTATATTAAGGGAATGCAGTGGTCTAATCTATTTTCATACCTTATGTACTATGGCAAAATTACGATGTCCTATTACTAATGACCACACATTTTGTTGGTGCAATTTGTTCTCAATTATAAGAGTTCGATTGATTTTAAACATGAACTAATTTCTTACCATTTTAAATAGCAATTTATGCTGATGATGATGATTATAATCACAGACAAAGAAAAGAGACAACGAAACAGGCATGTCTGCATCGTTATGGGACATCGTTTAATTATGCTAATTCGGTCCCTCGAGATGACGTCACGAATATCGGCAGTGTTCGAAGAGATCTATAAGTGCCAAAGTGTGACGGTATATTACCGTTTTAAAATTGACAATAACCATTACTTATTAATGTTTCCAAGTAGGTAATTTTGATAAACTTGTTCAATCTAACCTTCTCCCATGCAATGATCCACGTTAAATCAATATTTGAAATTAATGCAACTCTACTTTAAGAAATAAGCTATGAGCCAGAATAGCAAAGAGCCTTTAACTGGATGCTGATCAGTAAACTATGTTTACTGTCTCGTTAAAATCATGAAATAAAATGTAAGCACGTTTACAGCTTCCGTAAAAAAACAATAGAGACTTACTGGCCCGAATTCACAAAGGAGGTTTGTCGACAAACCTAGGCTTATGTGCGTCATGTGACGCGTTTTTACAAACCAGATTTGTAAAAAGCGCGTCGAAACGCGTCATATGACGCACATAAACCTAGATTTGTCGACAAATCTCCTCTGTAAATTCGGGCCCATGTGTCCATATTTTTTTCCTGGGGCAAAGAATGCAGATTGCAGCACTAAAGTGGTTCTGCTTTATACAATCGGATCAATCTCCGTATGTTTTCAGTAAAAAATATATGCATGTATCTCTTGAAAACGTATACCTAATAGAGTTATTGAAAGGTGTATATCTATTTTATCATACTTAAACATTATTGTTAATTTTATTGAGTATAATGACTGAATAAATTAACATGGTGAAATCATATTATCTAGTATTGTATACTTCTTTTTACGCCTCTGACTTCATCCATATTCTTCATTCTAAAGCTTCATTACAGTCAATACATTGTAGCCCATCGCGTACGTCCCGACTGTGATCCGATTTCTTTGCAATTGGATCTAGATAATAATATTATGAACATTTACATTTTTTGAATATTCCGACTTGAAATTCTATATGCATAAAATTATATAGTCATATCTTTGCTAAAATTAAAATTGGGGAACTTAGTGACTATACACCTTCCAGTCAGAGAAAAGTTAAAATCGCCATTGAATCGGGGACAGTCTTCTTTTTGTATTGTTTTATGTTAAAGGGAGCGGTGATTACACTCTCTTTTAAAACGTAACCTTGTTTTATTAATTTAAAAACATTGCTCATGGAATCAGGGACATTCATGTCACTGGTCCGATATCACTAGGATTCAGGGTCGATTTGTATTTCAGATCTCACTAGAATGCCCATAATACGTGCATTTTGCTTTTGCTATTCCGTTACTCCATTTTCCATTATTAGTCATAGTACTTTTTGTTTCACGATTTCGAACATTAAAATGCCCCACCGTCTCTTGATTTTAATACTTTTCATGTCAACGAGAATAATCATATTTCCAACAGATTTAGAATACAATCGCAGTAGGCCTTGCAAGACTAATGGCAATACTGGACGAAAGTCACATTCAGTGGCTTCTATAGGGCGCCCATATTCGATTGAATGTGAAATGTAATGGAAGTATTTGCAGACGATGAAGACTAGTGATGGGTGATAATGAACAGGCTAACAAAAAAGACTTCTTGAAAAAATGTTGTTGTTGAAAGTACACGTGTAGCAACGATTATATAAACAAATTGCATAGTGGGACCCCCCCCCCCCCCCCCCATGTGCATATGATTATGTAAGCACTTCTCAGCAGAGATGGAGGAAACAAAAAAGATACATTTTCAGGTGAACCATTATCGTTTACTTTAACCCTTTAAGAAGTGAGCCATCTACCCAGGGGCGTCGCCAAAGGGGGGGGGGTGTGGGGAGGTGCGACACCCCCCACCTGTCAGGATATTGTCGGTAAAATTGCGCTGCCGTCGGGAAAAAGAGAAAAGGGGGAGGGAATAAAAGAGAGGGAAAAAAGAGAGGGAAAAAAAGAGAGGGAAAAAAGAGAGGGAAAGAAAAGAAAAAAAAGAAAAGGATAAGAAAAGAAAGAAAGGAAAAGAAAGGAAAGAAAGGAAAAGAAAGAAAGAGAAAAAAGAAAAAGAGGGAGGAGAGGAAAGAAAGGAAAAGAAAGAAAAGGAAAAAAGAAGAAAAAAGAATGAAAGGGAAACAAAAGAAACGGGGGATAAAAAAGAGGAGAGAGAGAGGAGGAGTGGGAGTAAAAGAGAGAAGGGGGTTGTTGGGTGGAGCCGTCTCGTCGAGGGAGCAAGAAAGACACGGGTAAATATGTTGCTGTGTCGGGTCAGCTGTGTCGGTATTCTTGCTCGATCCTCGTGTACTATATCAATGCAGCAGTTTGAAGTCGGTGAGATGTATATTGTCGGTTGGCCGACAAGTTTTTTTTCCTACGAACTGTGACTTCTTATCCGCTGTGACGACCTCGAGAGTGACTACAACTACAATATTTGTATTTTCTCGAAGTTTCACTTTCCTATAATATCAGCTAAAGAAATCAGAGGTTTAACATTTTCGGGGAAACTAAATTCAAACAAGGTTTAAGAGTCAACAACGGTACGACGAATCGTCTTCCTTTCTTTATATTGTGATGAAACACCAAAAATTCCGCGCTTCGCGCGGAAGGGGAAACTTCATTTAGACGAGTCGAGAACGGTAGAACGAATCGTCTTCTTTCTCTAATAATTTAAGGAAACGTTAAAGCTTCCGCGCTTCGCGCGAGAGTGGGCAACTGAATTCAGACAAATAGGGCTTATTTAGAGTCTAAAACGGTACAACGAACCGTGTTCTTTCTCTAATGATATGAGGAAACGTCAAAGCTTTCGCGCTTCGCGCCTGAGGGGGAAACTGAATTCATATGAATAGGGCTTATTAAGAGTCGAAAACGGTACGACGAATCGTCTTCTTTCTCTAATAATTTAATGAAACTTCAAAACTTCTGCGCTTCGCGCGGGAGGGGGAAGCTATATTCAGATAAGGATTAAGAGTCGAGAACAGTACACCGAATCGTCTGCTTTTTCTCATAAATTAATGAAACGTCAAAGCTTCCGCGCTATGCGCGGGAGGGGGGGGGAACTGAATTCAGAAAAGAATTACCAGTCGAAAATGGTACAATTAATCGACTTCTTTTCCTTATAATTTAAGGAAACCTCTAAGCTTCAGCGCTTCGCGCCGGAGGCCCATCACACACACACCCCCATAATGAGCGCGCTTTTAAGTGATTCTCTTGCTTACTACCGCCCCTCCCTAAAATAAGATCCTAGCTCCGCGCCTGCATTAAAATATATAGCTATGACGCTGACTAAATTGAAGAAATAATACTTATATTTATGTCGTCGAGGAAAATGACAATTTTGCGCATAAATTATGCAAGTACTATAGATAGTCCATAGGAAAAACAATTTAGCCTTCGGCCCCAGGTTTATAGGGTTGAATGTGTAGATTTTTGACATTTAATTTTGTCGGTAATTGGTGGCTAGTTTTGTCGGTAATCGTTGGCCTCTACCCCCCCCCCCCCCCCCCACTGAAAAAGGTCTAGCGACGCCCCTGCATCTACCGTCAAATTCAGGTAAGATTGAGGTCCCATAACTTTTCCTAAATATAATTTGGGTATTTTAAAGTCATTACAATGGTGTAAACTGGAAATATTATCTCTTTTTGTTTTTAGTTGAAAGTCTTGAGCAATTTGCAACCAAATAACATGAGCGACTAAGTCACCTTTCCACACAATATGTTCCCAATTATGGTATGCCTACCTGTAACTCGGGTGCAGGTCGGCTGTTACATGGTTAAAGCATTATGTCTTTTATTTACGTAGCATGTTTGCATTCTCTTTTTCGTTGTTTTTACTCCCCGCCCCCACCCCTTTCTCTCTCTCTCTCTCTCTCTCTCTCTCTCTCTCTCTCTCCTTTGTTCTCTCTCTCTGCCTGAGAATCCCGGGGAATCCCAGGATGAATCCCAGAATGAATATTCATGGACGAAACATCCGACACACTCGATGCACTTGAACCTTTACACACAAAATAACGTTGTCGTTCAAATTCGTCTGGATTTTACATATTTTCCTCTTTAAAATTGAGTTGAAAATATTCTTACTGACTTAGTATTGATAATATTAGTGCAAATTACGACTATTTTGGATAAAGTTCGTAATTTTCTAATTTTGATATGTCAACGGAGACAAATATCTATATTTAAATCATTAACTGTGAAATACTTTATTATGTATTTCACTTCTATAAATGCATAATAATTACAATGACATTATGGCGGTCAGGAATCCATGGGTCACCAACAAGCCTACTTCTCAAAAACAAACAAAACTACTCTCCTCACTTTTCGATCCATGGAATCTATTGACCGTCTTTTTATCTTTTTATTATATAGCGTTTGTGACATAAAAGTTTCTAAACGCTGTACACAAATCAAGATTACTTCAAGAAAAATCAATATTACTACTGAAATTAACATTATTTAACAGATTCAGAGTACAATCGCAGTAGGTTAGTATACCTTGCAAGACTAATGTCAGTACTGAACGAAAGTCACATTCAGTGGGTTCTACCCTAAACAACAATATAAGGGCGCCCATACTCGTCTGAAGGTGGAATATGATGAAGTATTTGCATGTATGATACTTCCAGACGATGAACAGTACTTCCAAATCAAACAGACTGATGGGTGATAATGAACATGCTAAAAAAAAGAAACTTCTTGAGAAAAAAAATTTTTTTTTGTTGAAAGTACACGTGAAGCAACGATTGGATACAAATATTGTAAAGTGGGACCCTCCCCCCATGTGCATATGATTATGTAAGCACTTCTCAGCAGAGATGGAGACAACAAACAGGAAATTTTCAGGTGAACCATTGTAGGCCTACTAATCGTTCACTTCAACCCTTTAAGAAGTGAGCCATCAACGGTCTAATTCAGTTAAGATTGCGGTTCCATAATTTTTCCTAAGCATAGTTTGGATTTTAAAAGTCATGACAATGGTATAAATTGAAAATATATTCTCTTTTTGTTTTTAGTTGAGAGTCTTGAGCAATTTGCAACCAAATAAGATGAGTGATTAAGTCACCTTTCCACACGTGGGTGAAATACAATACAGTCATGTACAACATGTTTCCCCAAAAATATACATAGCTGTACCTGTTGATCTAGTAGCTGATTACGTAGCATGTCTGGAGTGTCTGCAATCTCATTTTCTCTTTTCGTTTTAACTGCCCTCCCCCTTTCCCCCCCCCCCCCCCCCTTCTCTCTCCCTCTCTCTCTCTCTCTCTTTCTCTCTCTCTCTCTCTCTCTCTCTCTCTCTCTCTCTCTAATCCTCTCTCTTTCATTCTCTCTCTGCCTGAGAATACCGGGGAATCCCAGTGACAACGCGTTATGAATATTCATGATGACGAAACATTCAATACACTCGATGCTCTTGAACCTGTACACACAAAGTAACATTGCAGTTCAAGTTCGTCTGTAATTTATTTAATTTCCTTTTTAAAATTGATTTGAAAATAATTTAACTGACCTAGTTTTGATAATATTGGTGCAAATTACGACTTGTTTTGGATAAAGTTCGTTATCGTATACGTCATCTTGTAATTGTCATATTATGTTAACCGTGAACATATCTAACTTAAATCATTAACTGTAAAATATTAAATTATGTATTTCACTTCTATAAATGCACAGTAATCATATTAACACCACGGCGGCCAGGAAACCATGGGTCACCAACCAACAAAACTAAAGAATTTCAACAAACTATCTCCTCTTCGACCCATGGAATCTATTGACCGTCTTTTTATTTTTTACTTTCCTACTTTCGCTGGGACAAAGGAACAACCATTATTACGTTGCGCCTTTTAAAACCAAATAAGCTATACTTTTATTACATGAAAGAAAAAACAATGGTACCTCACTCACTTTGAAAAAAAGAAGAAAAAAAATCCGTCTTGGAAGATTCCAACCCTCTATCTATCAGACACACTGCCGTTATCCCATTTTGACCAATCTCCTTGGTTTGACTCCGTTGACTTATTCCTTGGCGTACTTTTCCCAAACTTATCGAAGAATTATCAATTCTACCTACTTCCTGAGGGGGGGGGGGGGCTACAAACGGAGCTTATGATGATGCATTCCCATTACGTCACTTAGTAAGGGGTAACGCATGATCGCTGCAGAATTAAGAAAAATGACCCACTCTTTTCTTACATACTTTTAAGAACATTTTTCACAAAATGCGACCCCTTTAACTTATTCACAGGTACAAAATGGGTCCTAAATGTAAACCCTTTTTTGGCTTACGGACCACAATATCCTCAATAAGTACCCAACTCAACAAACAAATTGAAAATGAAAAACAAAAAGGGTATGCTACATTTGCATTTGCATGTTTGTCCACATTATGATGTTTTTACCCTTTCTCGTGACATAACACTCTCTTTTAGTGCTAATCCGCAAACATCCAAGAAAATTACACGACACTTATATCAGCATAGGCCTAATTAATCAATGTCAATGTGATTGTGAAGTGATATGACCGGGTCGTGTGACCAAATTTCTTGATAATTCAATATTGAAGGAAAAAATATTATCCAAAGATCATAAAGGTGAGAGCAAACCGGGGCATGAACGGCCTGTCATATTTAAATCCAACTTAAAGTCGATCTTAGTCTTTGTGAGACAGTCCCCCGGTCTCTTTCGTATTGTAACTTTTTCTTATCCGATCTTGACGTGTCATTTAACTCGGCTTTCTGAAAACGAAATGAAGAACGCAGATGTTTTAAAGAAATGTAATACAGAGATCGCTGAATGCTCCTTTGATTATTTTGTATTGAGGTAACCTGTACTTTATGAAGGGCTGACATTACATAAGCATAATGCTAACGCAATATGAAATTCAAGGTCCGAACAGCTATAGAGATATTCCCTTTTACAACATGATATACTGCATATTAATTTTCTGGATATCATCTAATGTCAATCAACAATTTTATCATAATCATTATCATATTGTAAACCTTGTTCTGGGCCCCGTCTTACAAAGAGTTGATATTGATCGCAACTTATTTGCGATCGGTATCAACGTAAGTAAGGGATATTATTAATTATCAATTGATTGCTGGTCGCTACTGAATAATAAACTGGTTTTCAACTGGTAAAAAATAAAGGGGGGGAGGGGGATATGTAAGTTTGTATGTGTGTCTGAGCATGTGAGCGTGTGTGGTGTGTCTGTCTGTTTGTAGGTAACTCTTTGATTTATAATATTCGTTAAGTATAATTAATTTGAATATCTTATGTATTTTTTGAGAGATGTACAATTTTCTTTATATTTTGATATGATATGTAAATCAATGAAGCTGTATGTTTGTTTTTTATATATTTTGTACTGAATGAATACAATAAAACAATGCTACAAAACAAAAAAAATAGGGGAATGCAAACTTCCGATTGATAAGAGGACTTTCGATTGATGTGGATCAATCGCAACGGGCCCCTGCATGGTGTGCTCAAAACGCGCCTTTGATTCATGGGATTTTACGCGCCTTCTTTCGTATTATCACCGTGCACTATGTGCTAATTATGTGCAAAATAATAGAGAGGAAGGAAATAAACGTTGGGCCTTAATTCTCAAAATTAATTTGAGAGATTTACAAGAATATCCTAATTTCCAGACAATAAAAGGGCTATAAGCAGTTAGGCTAAGGGAAACGTACAAAGTTCCACTATTTAGTTACAGAATGTTATATGGGTGGATATAAAATGTGATTCAAGAAAAATAAAGTCGACACTGCAGGCTCGCCGAGTTGAGTGACCATGACCTTTGATCATGACAAATGTAATTCTCCTCCAGTATCATCTCTTATTTTAGACATATGTTGGGTACATGTCGTGGCAAATGAGATACATGAGTATACTATGAATATTTATGTGGACATTCATGTACTGACGGCCTATAGTCTGCAAGCGCAGACCACTTTACTACAGTTCTTAAAGTCTTGATCATAGCCTAGATCTGTAAAGGGTGTGTCAGCTAGAGCATAATAATATCAATTTGCAGACACTGTGTTACCCACAATGACTGACAATGGTTTGTGCATGGACTTACTAATTAGTAAGTCCATGGTTTGTGTTTGCAAACTATGACGGTCCCGGGGTTTATATTATTAATAGCTTTCCATGCGTGAAGTCACGTTCTCATATGCCTACAGTACACTGTACAGTACACTGCAGTGAAACCGGTTATTACTGGTTCTGCGATATGCTGTGGGTATGTAAAATATACAGCGAAGCCGATATATCGATTGCCGAAGGTTTGTTATGAATGGCATCGTGTACGGCATCTGTAACGTAGTGCGGACTCGGAGTCCAGTTCATCATTCGGTGGCACTTAAACCTTCGAGGCAATGGATGTGCATTGACCGATGTCAAGGTGATTATGAATCTCATTTTATTATTGTAATCGTAATCATATCGTTGAATGTTGCGAATTATGGCGTATTGGAAAGGAAGAGATAGATCTATTATATGACAGTATATCGTAATGGAAACGGGCGCGTCTGTTGAGGTCTTAAACTGTAACATGGTCTTAACGTGTAACACGACTCCCTAGCTCCTGAAAAAATAGTCGCTGCGTGCGCGCGGCGCGTACGCACAGCTGTAGCTAGCTAGCTGTACATGATTGTATGTGTAATATGCTCGCTCTCGCTTAATTGGGCTAACTATCTATAGTTGGCAGCAATAATTCAACATCTTAATAAAGAGGGGAATAAAGACCGATAGGAAAGAGCACATCTTCCTTGAGTAGATATTTTTTGTTTATCCCATACACAAAACGTTGTCAATATAGAAGGAAAAAATGAGATAGAAAAGAAAAGGAAGAATAGAAAGAAAGTAAAAAGAATTAAATCAAAACGAAGAATCAATATTATTAATGGACACATAATTATTTATAAAAAAAAAAATTAATGGAAGAAATAAAGAATATGGGAAAAACGAACTACGGAAGAAAGAAACATGAAATGTTTTATTAAAGAAAAATGAATTGAAAGGAAAAGAAATAATATGAATGAAAGGAAGACGACAGAAGAAGGGATACGAGGAAGAGTTACATTAATACCATGTCTTCAATTCTTTTTATTTTATTCATTTTCAGTTCTGAATACAAAAAAACATCAGTATACATTAAAACATACATAAAGAAATATGAACATATTTTAAACAGAACTGGCCAGTGCTCCAAGATAAACAAATGTTAATGCCTTGTGAGCGCTGACAATTAAGTAGATTTTCAAGCAAAATGCATAAATTTGGAAGTACCTGATGTCATAATGCAAACGTAACAGCAAACAGAAGAAACGTACAGCAAACAGAAGAGAAGAATATAGAGAGAGAGAGAGAGAGGGAGAGAGGGGCGGGGGGGGGGGGGGGAGAGGGGGTTGAAGTGAGAAGGAGTTACATTTGATTGCAAATATCATCGTTAATAAAGCAGACACTAGTAGCATTCATGATTAAACAGTATATTGGGAGAGAACAGCATTCTTTTCACTACTACTTTGAAAGCAAACTCTGACGGTGAATATTCATTCGATTAAGGCATGCAGGGAGTTCCATTATGTCCGGGCCTTCCTCTCTTGTTCTTCTATACCATTTTCTTTGCTCCTTTCCTTTCTCTTTTCCTCTTCTATCTTCTTCTATTTCTCTTATTTTTTCTCCAAACTTCCTCTTTGGTCTCATTCTTACTGTTATTTTTTCCGTATAGCTCGTACATGTGTAGAAATTATTTTATCCAATGTCGTATGTCATCTGGATTAGGATGCAGCTCATGAAAGAGGTATACATCCTTTGTAAAAAATTATGAAAAAGAGTGACGAATGAAACAAAATGCAAATGGCCAAGGACGGTGTTTCAAGTGCTGTGCAGAGCAGTGATATAACGAAATGTTTGCTATATAAGGTATACAATTGATAAGAAGACGAAGAGGATCGAAGAGAATTGGTTTGCGTCAAAAAAAAGTATAGATAAAAGTAGGAATAATAAGCAGGGCCCAGGGAATGACTTTAGTAAGGATGCGATGTGCTGACAAGCAAGGAAAAAGTAGGAAAAGCACAGATCCTAAGATATATAGGTCCTGTAAATTTGCCTGAGTGTGAAAAACGAAAACAAGTCATTATAAAAAAAGGAAATATATAGAAAGAGAAAAGGGTCCTCGTCTCTTGACAAACGTAGGCCTAAAAAGAGTGGGTCGGTGCCTCGGTGGTAATTCATTAATACATTTTGAAGGTTTACCAAAATGTGCAAGAGTAACAGTTAACAAAATTATTCATAACCCTTGTAAATTTGATGTTTTTGTGTTTTTTCGTAACTGAAAAGAATGGAAGGTGGAATGCCTTACAAACTTTGATATGTAAGCTTTAATAATAATAATAATAATAATAATAATCTTTTAAAGTCCACTCCAAATTTTATGAAGTTAAACCGAAAACGGGGAGTCATTCACCCACTTTTTCACGATAGATGCCCGTTCCACATTCTTATAAGTGCTCCTTTTCATCTGATAATTGCGTCTCTTCAAATCTTAGAGGCGCCTCTTTTACTCTGACAAGTATTCCTTTTCTTTTGTTAGAAGTGAGTTTCCCCATCATTTAAATTCCCCTTTTATTTTCGACACCTGCTCTTTTCATTCTAACATATGCCCATTTTTTATGGCATACATTATAAGTGCCCCCACCCCCAATCTTGTTTAATAAGAGCCCCTTCTCTTCCCTTCTCATAATTACCCGCTTTCACCTCTAAAAACTGCTCCTATTAAAATCTGGTAGGTTCCCTCTACCGTCGACAAATGTCTCTTTTCTATTTTCATAAATGTCTTTTTTTCACCTCTGGTGAGTGCATTTCTAGGAGCGAGAAGTGCCCATTTTCACCTCTGATAATTGCCCTTTTAACTTCGACACATGCCCCTTTCATGTCTTACAAACGTATCCTCTTTATTACTGATAAGTGACCCCTCATCCTCTTTCCATAAAATGTGCCCCCAATTTGAAGTGAGTGAAGAGCAGCTTTTTCTTTGATTTCCCCCATTTCTAGTTGACATATATAATTAAGAAAAAACTAGGCATCATGCATGCTTGCACGAAATGCAGGGATATCCTGGTACGTAATGGTGACACCGGCAGTGGCGAAATGGTCAAAAACGTGTTTTTTGTTTGTTTGTTTGTTGTTGTTGTTTTATTTTTTCGGGGGGGGGGGTTAAAAAAAATCTGCAACACCCCATTCTTACATGCAGGCCCCGCTGAACATTTCTCTAAATAGGTGGGGTGGGATTGGGGTGGGGTGGTATTTACGATCAGGTAGAGCGTAGCGTAAATTGGCGTGGGGTCTAGGGGCGGGGATCAAGGGGTGGAGCCCCCAGAAGTTCAGGGGTAAAGGCATTTACTAACGGTCAGGTGAGCATAATGTTGATACCTTATTTGTGACACTGGTAGGTCACTAATTGGCGTGGGGTCCATGGGGCAGAGCCCCCTGAAGCTCAGGGTTTTTGGGCAGTAAATTACGGTCAGATGAGCCTTTTTATACCTTATTTGTGACACTGGCAGGTCACTAATTGGCATGGGGTCAACGGGGCGGAGCCCCCAGAAGCTCAAGGGTTTTAGGCATTTTATAACGGTCAGACAAGCATGCAGGGGCCTGCCTAAAGGGCCCCTGGCGGGTTCGAGGGGGCGGAGCCCCGGAAGATCAAGGGTTTTAGGCATTTAATTACGGTCAGATGAACATATTTTGATACCTTATTTGTGACACTGGCAGGACACTAAATGGCGTGAGGTCCAGGGGGCGGAGACCCCAGAAGCTCAGGGATTTTAAGCATTGAATTACCGTCAGATGAGCATCCATGTGCCCGCCTGAGGGCTCTAGGTGAAATCCAGGGGGCAGAGCCCCCGGAAGCTCAGGGGTTTTATGCATTTATTCACGGTCAGATGAGCAAATTTTGACACCTCATTATTTTGTGAGAAAGGCAGGTTACTATTCTTTCTTTCTTTCTTTAGGAATTTGCCATTTTCCCACAAACGCATAAAAATGTATAATTTACTAAAGATTGAGGAAAAATTTCGGAAAAATTATGTCATTTAAGCAACATTTGTAAATCACGGGTATCGAGGCAATCGGGGGTGGGGGAGGCAAGGGCAACTTGTTGGCGTGAAAATTACAACTGATATCCCCCTTCTTTTTCCTCTTTTTTTTCCTTCCCTTTATCTCCTCTTTTCTTCTTTAACTTTCCCTCTCCTTCCCTCTCTTTTATTTTTTGACGGGGGGGGGGGGGGGGGTGGGTAGGTAACAGCTGGGAGGCAAGGCCCTTTTGGTCCCCATCCCCCGATCTCCTCCTTTTCCCCCTTTTTTTCTTTTGTTCTTCCTCTTCTTTCTTTCCCTTTCTCTCCTCTTTCCCATTCCCTTCTCTCTTTCTCTCTCCCTCTTTTTTTTGCGGGGGGGGGGGGATCCGCGCCTGACAGTACTGCCAATACACTCCCCCTTGTAATGCCTTTGATCTTGAAGAGCTTGATAATGTGCAGGTGTGGAAAAGAACAATTGGAAACAAAGTCAGATCTCTGAATAACAAGTTTGGAATGATGAACTAAAGCATTCAAGGCCCCCAAATGAACCTGAATGCAACTTTAATACATAAAAACATCATGTTAACATTTATCAACGTCAGTCTAATAAAGTACAAATATTTTATCACAATTAAGAATAAAAAGGAAAGAGATGAAATTCACACTTGGAATGCTGAAATGTTTTTTTGGCATGAGAAAATACTGCTTCAACCAGTATAAAACAGTAAATGGTATAACACAGTACTCAGCAACTGGTATAAAACTGTAACAAATATTTAAAAAAACATGGCATGAGTGGAATGTCAACTTAGTTATCCTGATGCAGCATTGACTAACTGTAAAGTGTAGTAAGAAAAACCTTCTTGATTGAATACTACATGAAAATCAAGCAGACATATTTCTATTTCTATTTCTATCAGGCTATAGTTCATCCAGACGTTGGACAAAGCCCTCCTCATAACATTTACATTCTCTTCTGTCTCCAGCTGTCCTAGTCCAAGCAGACATATACATACACACAAATAATACAAATGAGTAGAAAATCGCAGTCACCAACTACAAATGCATGAAATGTCTCTTTGGCAAGTAAAAAATAATGCACCTTACAACATAACATGGCAAGACTAGAATGAGAAAGACACTTTGGTGCAGCATTGAGTACTGTAAAGTGTAGTTACAGATACACATTATCTAAGTTTGAATGATGACAATAAAGTTACATTTAAATGGGATGTTCAGAAGTGGGTAAGAAGGCATTTAGCAAGAAAAAAAAAAGATGATTTAATTGGGAAACAACCATGCAAACTGATGCGTATTAATCATTCTATAATGTTAACAAAGCTGGTTGGAAAATATTTGGTTCAAAATGGCTTAAAAATTACTAAAAAAGAAAGTTTGACTAAATTGGTAGAAATTAAGTCCAATTTGAAAATCAACCATTATATACATGTGGAATGAGGTATCTCTTGGTATTTGATATGCAAGTATTGTGTCTACACTGTATTACATGATATAAAATAAACATGTTTACTTATTTGTAAAGGCAATTTAAATTACCTCAATTTCGAACACATGCTGTTACCATGATCTTTGAAGATGATTTCAGAATCACTACTGTTCTATCACATAACTTGGACTGCCCATTAGTATACTTCTGCATATGAAATAAGTGTTTCAAACAATATTTTAAAGCATGGCAAGCATGGAATGAGAGCTGAATACATCCTGATGCAGATTTGTGTTCTGTAAAGTGTAGTTGGAGAAACATCATGTCAGTTTCAATACATCATTAAAACTAAGCACAAACAAATGAATGAGATGACAATCACAATTCACTTGGAATGCTCTACATGTACATGTTACTATCTTTCATATGACAAAATTTGCATCAAACAATTATATAAAAACATGGCAAGACTGGTTTGTGAACTTACACAAATAACTTTGCTCAACAGAGGTTTAACACCTGAATGCAACTTTAATACACATTAGAGTTTGCCATACCAAATAAATATATAATATCATTGTCAAACACTACAATGTAATCAGGTACAACAATGAAAGAGATGTAAAATTACACTTGTAACTTTGGCATGTCAAAATCATCCATCAAACTATAAAACATGGCAAGATTTGAATGAGAGCTGAATACACCATCATGCAGATTTGTGTTCTGTAAAGTGTAGTTGGAGAAACATCATTTCAGTTTCAATACGTCATAAAAATCAAACACAAACAAATGAATGAAAAATGATGTGCACCAAACAATGAATACGGTACTGGAACAAGTCAGATACTTTGCTGCTGTATCAAGTCCTGTACACTATAACAGAAGCATCATCTCAAATTCAAATACGACATCAGAATCAAGCAACGAAAATTGAATGGGATAAAAATCACAGTGGGCTTAGAATGCCCATCTTGTTATTTTGGCATATGAAAAATACATATCAAACCAAAGTTTAAAACATGGCAACAGTCAAGACTGGAGTGAGAACTCACACATTTTGATGCAGTACAAACTAGAAATATCACTGAATGTGATTAATACCAAGAAATCTTCCAACTTTTTGGCAGGGGTATAATAACTCCACAGTGTAATTTCTAGCAGTCAGTGATAACTCAAGATATTACTATAAATTTGCACTGAATGATTTGGCTACACAATGGTGTGCCTGGTTAACAACAATTCACAAACTTGCATACATTTTGAAAATGGTAGCATTGATAATAATCTAGACCAATTTTTTGACAGTTGATTGGTAAAATTCCAGATGTGTATCTTCAAGTCATAATAGTGGCTAGTTGGCTCACACATCCAGCGAATACCCCCAACAAATTCAGCCTGGATTCTACTTCTACTTCTAGTGTTTTATTCTTTAGAAGTGGTAGTAACAATTCAATCTGTATAAAATAAATAACAAGAATACATACAGACATTTAGCACATGTAAATAAATACTGGTGTATTGCACTTAAGTTTCTGTGCTTGTCTTTTCATCTATACCTGGTAAGAATAAACTAATTCTGCCAAATATTTCTATGCTCACTTATCTGCATAATCTATTACCACTGAATTATTACTTTAGTGCCGGCAGGATGTGTCCTTTCACATACTGTACCTGTAATGTACCTGTTATGAACCAGAGCACTATAACACTGAGTTCCCATAGGACATATTTCTATTCAGATGGTCATATCTCAGCCGATACTTAATATATTCAATTGGTTTTCGACATTGGGACATTATTTTTGATGCTCTTTCAAAAAATGAAGAAAAAATTGAGAAATTCCTAAAATAGATTTTTGATGACGTCACACTTCACCACTTTATGGTAGCAAAGATGTATATATGCACTGACAATCAAGCACTTGAAATCATATATTTTCCAAAGAAAAGAAAAGAAAAGAAAAGAGGGATTAAACTTTGAAACCATGCTCATCATCAGTAGCCAGGGCATGGGAAGATACTTACCTGGATCTGTTTCTGAATCATGATTTAATACGCAAACCAGATCCTGGCCATACAGATCTTTGTCTTACCTATTGAAATCCTTTGTACTCCATTTATACAAAGAAAACGTGCCAACTTTGAACATCCCAAAGTAGTCTGGAGTCCATCACATTTACCTGTATTATAAGAGAATAAATTTTAAAAATGACAACACGGCTGTCTCATATTGCTATGTAATGTAATGAAAATGGCAAAACAGCTGTCTCATAATGTCTCATAATTGAAAGCTCAAACGATAACTTACCTGTTTGAAGTTTGAGTGAAATTTTATGAGGGAGTAGAGGGAAGAGATTAATTGAGAGCCCGCTTCACCCATGTGCAATCATTCTTTGTAGCCACAAAATGTGTTAGCTGATCCTGAAAGGTCAGATAACTTTTCTGAATTTGACATTTACAATAAACATGAACCAGAGTTAAACTCTATCAAAAGGGAGAGAGAGGAGGGCAATTAATCTCTTCCCTTTACTCCCTCATAAAATTACACTCAAACTTCAAACAGGTAAGTTATCGTTTGAGCTTTCAATTTTACTTTATGAGTCTCATGAAGAGACTAATTGAGATTGTGTAGCTCAGCTGAACACATTTTGTAGTACAATTTGCATACAGCAGTCAGAAAACCGACTGGAAATTTGAATGCGAAACTGTAGTAACACAACAAATTAAATTACCACAACAAATATCAATTGTACTTAACCAGAACAAAATTTTTTGGCAATGTCTTTACTACCAACCTGTTGAAATTTTGAGTTCAATCCCCGACACTCTGACAGTATGTTCTCAGCTAATGCATAGTTTATTGCTGAAGTATTGTGAGAATTCTTCTCTGTCATCTGCGAGTGTTTTATTATAGAAATGCTGGAAAGTTTTTTCGCTCGACCAGCCAGCTTGGTTTAGAATACATCTGACTGGTACATTGGCCATGCTAGCTGCCGACACTGCAGTTGATCTCGTGGAATGTGCCTTGTATTTGCTGGTGTCAACTCTAGCTACTGTTAAGGCCTCTTTAATCCACCGTGATATTGTTTGGGATGAAACTTTCCTATGTGGTTTGGTATGGCTGTTGAATAGTTGGGGTTCTTGTCCTCAAACTTCCTCTGTTCTCCTGATCCTATCTGGAGTATACGCCTTAAAGCTGAGCGTGAAACTGTGCTGACCTGGACGGCTTTGCTTTAACAAGTCATCAACTTTAAAGATCACTGAACTTTGTTTCAGTTTCATGTTATCTAGACTTGACAAATGCAATGTTTGAGATCTCCGTGCAGAGATCAAAGCTAATAACAAACACAGTTTGTGGGTAGTTTGTTTCAAACTCAAAACTCTAGCTGGTGACCATCTGCGTAAAAGGCCAAGTGCAACACTCACATTCCATGTGTCGATCCTTGTAACGTGGTGTCAGAGGTCTGAGATTAAATGTTCATTTAAAAAATCTACAGACCAGTGGGTGTGAGCCAACAGGATGAACACTACATGTATGTTCAAGAGTTATATACAACGACAATGCACTTCTTGCTGCAGAACTGAGCAGGTAACTAGCTCGATGCCTCATATCTATATCATTGATTCGATGAGACTTCTTGCCCTTCTCTAGCTTGATTAACCTTTCAAACAAACGATCGCAGACAAATTGGGTGAGAAGACTGAATGATGCATTTATCAACCCTGCGATTGGTAAAGCCCTTCATGTAGATTTACTTCAACGTGTGGTGGAAGGCTTCCACATACATATTCGTGTTGATGTTTGCATCCTTCCTGAAGCAAACAGCCCACTGACACTTCTTGTCTGCATACAAAGCAAAATACTCCCCAAACCTTCCGTGTTGACTCATCCTCCATGAAATCTGATGTGACAAGGCCAAGAAGCAGCTCAAACTTTGCTTCATCAGTCTCCTCCAGGAGAACCCTAAGAGTCTTGTAGATGGAAGATTACAACTCTGCATTGCCAGGGATATGAGAATGCAGAGCCCAACGCCATGTGCACAACAGTTTCCTGGGCCTGTGTGTAAAAACACTATAAATCCAAGCATTGAAGAACTGTTCAGCATCATCAGACATTTGCCAAGAAGTCTCCAACTGACCTACCATGACTCAAATTTTCTGCAAAAAGCCTGTCAGCACAGTCCTGTCTTCTCTGTTAAAAATGAACCATGCCACCAGAAACCCTTCTCCAAATTCATAAACAACAAACACATTCACCAAAGAGAAATCATACGCGTTGGTTTCATGAGTAGAGTCCATGCAGACAACATGCTTGCCAAAGGAGAGCAACATTTCCTTCTGGATGGCGTCATGTTCCTAAACACAAAATCATTCTCACCAAGATCATCCAACGCTTCCGGACATGGAGAACCCTGTCCCTTGTACAGTAACACGGGATTACTGTCACCCTGATCACGCATCTCCCTCTCCCACATATCCACACTAGTTGCGTCATCGTTGTGCCTTCGAATACCCTGCAAACCAAGAGACCTTGCAATGTTCCTGATGTCCTGTCTGGTGATGAGATGTTGGCGCTCCAAGGTAGTGCTCAAAGACTCACAAATATCATCCAAAATCCTATAAAAACTGACACCCTGTGCTAACTTCTGGGCTAAATCAACCCTCTCCATAGCTGACAATCTAACATGAGCCAGATTCTTCTCATGACCATAATGCTAATCAACCACTGTTACACTAACTGTCCCATCATCTTTCAAATAAGCTGTGATACCCAAAGTGCAATGGGCATCAATATTGCAACATTCTTGTGATTTCCAAGACCTACTGCCTTTCCTTTTAGACCTGAACAAACCATCACGACTGCAGAAATAGACCTGAGTCTTCTCTCCTCTGGCACTACTCGTGGCCCCTTGATGTACAACATATGCCGACCGGTTGTCCCTCTCGTACTGCTGCTTCCACTAAAGAAAACCTGGAGAAGAAAAATATTCAAAAAAAGGTTAATAAAGGCAATTTTAATTATGGTGGTCAGGGTACATGTATATTTAACATATAATTCACTTCATATTATTCACAATAAAAACAAAAGTTCAATGAACCATACAGTATTCCACTGAAGGAAACCTGAAATTCAGGAAATGAAATTGGTATCAACACGGATGAGACTACACACACTTGAACCAACCCTAAAAATAAACTTCGCACAGGGGGATTAGTGGCTGGCACATCATCAAAATCTATTTTTAGAATTTCTCAATTTTTTTCTTCATTTTTTCTTCAAAGAGCATGAAAAATAATGTCAAAATGTTGAAAACCAATTGAATACGGTACATGTTTGGCTGAGATATGACCATCTGAATAAATATACACCCCATAGGAACTCAGTGTTATATGCTCTGGCTCCTAACCATTAGGAGCCAGAGCAAATTAATAACACTGAGTTCCCATAGGCAATCTTTTTATTCAGACGGTCATATCTCAGCCAATACTTTAAATATTCAATTGGTTTTCGAAATTTGGACATTATATTTGATGCTCTTTCGGAAAAATGAAGAAAAAAATTGAGAAATTCTAAAAATTGATTTTTATGATGTCACAGTTTCGGTACTCTATAGGGATTAGTACTGTGGCACTTGGTGCATTTGCAAGGCAATTTTAATTCTGGTGGTCAGGGTACTTGTATGTATTGAACATATATTTCACTTCATATTATTCACAATAAAATACGTAGTTTTAGTGGATTTAGATTTTAGAGGTTTGTAGAGTCAGCAAACACAACTACGTATCAAATAAGTGTACTTTATAGAAAGCTAACTTCTATTCGCAAGTAAAATTGAATTCCTTCTTTGTTTTTTCCCTTTTCAAAAAGGAGGATGAGGGGATTCCATGTTAGTTTTATATCTAATAATCTACATGCACGTTACTGGCTGATTTCATGTGGATATTTTTACTCATTCATCACTGAGGCATAAAAGAAATGAAAGTAACTTCAAGATATTATTATCTACATGTATGTATTACTTTATTGTCTAGATTTCCTCAGATTCTTCTTCATTGAATATTTTACAAGTAAAATTAGAAAATATCAAAATTGTCAAATGTAAATCAAATTAAAGTCTCACAGATTTCTGGCTTTGATAATTCTCATTCACAAAAAAAAAGAAAAAACACGCAATGACGTAAAAGGATTCTATATCTGAGAATTTCCACCAAGGGTTCTCAATAAAATACAACCAACATATTTTCAAACTGAATGTTTGCCTTATTTATATTATTATTCAATTCATTAAGCTTAAGAATTGTTCATAAGTGGATAACGTTGGTGTTTTTATCGTTTGAAATGTCATTTTCATCTTATAAGGCCAATATAACAGTATGAGACAGCCGTGTTGCCATTTTCATGTTATAAGGCTTACAATGTATATTACAGTATGAGACAGCCGTGTTGCCATTTTCATGTTACAATGCCAATATAACAGTATGAGACAGCCGTATTGCCATTTTCATGTTATAAGGCCTATATTACAGTCAGAGACAGCAGTGTTGCCATTTTCATGTTATAAGGCTTATATTACAGTATGAGACAGCCGTGTTGCCATTTTCATGTTACAATGCCAATATAACAGTATGAGACAGCCGTATTGCCATTTTCATGTTATCAGGCCTACATTACAGTATGAGACAGCCGTGTTGCCATTTTCATGTTATAATGCCAATATAACAGTATGAGACAGCCGTATTGCCATTTTCATGTTATAAGGCCTATATTACAGTATGAAACAGCCGTATTGCCATTTTCATGTTATAAGGCTTATATTACAGTAAGAGACGGCCGTGTTGCCATTTTCATGTTATAATGCCAATATAACAGTATGAGACAGCCGTGTTGCCATTTTCATGTTATAAGGCTTTTATTAAAGTAAGAGACAGCCGTGTTGCCATTTTCATGTTATAATGCCAATATAACAGTATGAGACAGCCGTATTGCCATTTTCACGTTATAAGGCCTACATTATATTACAGTATGAGGCAGCCGTGTCGCCATTTTAATGATTCTGTATAAAGCCAATATTGCAGTATGAGACAGCTGTGTTGCTATTATTAAGACATACATTTATTACTTTATTAATTTACTTAATTTAATTTAATACACATGATAGACTTCCTCCAATAATTATCATTTGATCAATTATACTGTAGTTGGATTGAAGTAGAAAGTTTTCAGTGATAGATGAAGGTCTAAGCTAAATATATACGGTACACTCTAAATCTCACTATGTTGGCATTTTTGTGTATATTGTATCTTTAAAATTATGTGAAAAGTAATTTACTCATTTACTCATTGACTCATGCGTCAATAGCTGCATATGAACACTGTATGTAATAATGTTAAGCTAAGTAGTTGCACACGTACACACAATTTCTAGTACTGTACCACTATTAGCGTACATGTACTTCAAAAGTCTCATCAAATTCACAGTCTATATTTTTGATCTTTCCTGACTTTAGGTTTGCAATTTCCCCTTGAACCATCCACACTGTGTTATCTTATGTTCAAGTGTACACATTCTTAAATTGCTTGTTCAAAAATATCAAAAGGACTTTCTTCTTCTTCTTCTATGTGCCATATCCTGAGACGTTGGCGACCATGGAGTGCCACAACTCTCTATCCCATATTCTATGAAGTAATTCATTCTCCCCGAGTTCAATTCCACATTCAGAAATCCCACTCCTTATTAAAGCTACTCATCCACAGAATCCTCCTTCTACCCCTACTCCTTCTCCCCTCAATTCTTCCAGTCAGTGCAAGATTTTCCAAACCATTCTTCCGTATAACATTGCCTAAGAAGCTCAGCTGTCTACCTCTTATATTATTCAGAAGCTTTAGTCTTGTTCCTGCCATGGCAAATACCTCATCAATAGAAACTCTTTCTGTCCATGAAATTTTTAGCATCCTTCTCAGGAACCAAACTTTACAACTTTCCAGTCGCTTTCTTAGGTCTGATTTCAGGGTCCAAGCTTCACATCCATACATTAGAACTGGATACACGTAGCAATTGAGTACGCGGAGTCTCATTTTCATCTTCAGCTTCTTATAATTCTTAAGAATGTTTTCTAATTTGGAGAAAGTTGATTTTGCAAGTGCAATCCTTCTCTTGATTTCTTGCTCGCCTCTTGCATCATCTGTAATTGTAGTCCCTAGGTAATTAACAGAGGTGGCTTGCTTTATTTGAATGTTGTTGATCTTAAGAGAGCATGGTATTCTTCCCTTCTTTGAAATTACCATGCATTCCGTTTTCTTGTAATTTAATGATAATCCTCTCTTGTCACTTTCTCTGACGACAACATCCAAAATTCGCTGCAGGTCCTTCTCCGATTCTGCGATTAATATAGTATCATCCGCATACTGTATGTTTGTGATATTATGTCCTCCTACTTTCAATCCTCTTTCCTGTTCTAGGTTTCTAAGTATCCACTCACTGTAATAATTGAAGAGATCTGGAGACATGACACATCCTTGCCGAACCCCCCTCTTAATGTTGATGTAGTCACTTAATTCTGTTTCTACCCTAACACATGCTGTTTGCTCCCAATACAGATTTTGCAATAACTTGATATCCTTTGTGTCTAGTCCAATCTTGGTTAAGTCTTCAAATAACTGATCGTGTCTTACTTTATTGAAGGCTTTTGTATAATCGATGAAACACAGGAAGACGTCTTTCTGCATTTCTACGGCCCTTTCTGCTATAGACCGCAGAACAAAAATAGCATTTCTAGTTCCGACATACCTGACAAAACCAAACTGCACATTACTAATTTCTGGAGTTAGGTGATTCCTTGCTCTTTGAAGTAGAACTCACAAGATGATCTTTGTGATATGGCTCATGAGGCTGATGATTCTATGTTGCCCGCATTCCACTGCTCCAGGTTTCTTGGGAAGTGTAATAAATATCGATTTGCACAGGTCATCTGGAAACTTTCATCATCATAGATCTTATTAATTGATGACTTCAGTTAGTTTCATGACACCATAGTTCTCCAATGCTTCGACCATCTCCATTACTACTCCATCAGGACCAGCAGCTTTGTTCCTCTTCATCATACTGATCGCTGACCTCACTTCTGAGAGCAGAATCCTAGGTCCTTCAATAGATCCTGCACAGTGTGGAGGTTCTTTTCTTACATCGTCAAAAAGCTCGCCAATGTACTCAGTCCATCTGTTCAGTATCTCTTCCTTTTCAACCAGTACTGATCCATCCCTTGCCTTGATGCATCCCGACTTGGAGCTCTGAAGATTCTTTCCAGAAAGTTCATTTACCTTCTTAAAAACCCTGGGATCGTTTGCATTAAAACTTCTCTCTATCTCGGCGCACTGTTTGTTCAGCCATTCCTCTTTAGCTTTTGTGTAGTGGTCATGAATTTCTCTGTCCAACTCTCTGTATTGACTTCCATCTCTGTCCTTGATCTTCTGCCTTTTACTCATCTTTGCTAGAATATCCTCCGTCATCCATCTCTGTTTACTTTTCTTTCCTTTTTAGGTAATGTCTCTTCAGCTGTTTCTACAAGAATGTCCCTCATTGATTCCCAAGTGACCTCCTCTCCCTGGTCGGTGAGACCATCAAATCTGTTTTGTACTTTGACAGTATATTGGAGGCGAACATCACGATTCTGTAGCTGTTCGAAATCTACCTTCTGAATTGACTTGGCTTTTGTCATCTTCTTTAGCTTCCATTGCAGAGTTGCCACAACAGGAATGTGATCACTCCTACAGTCTGCACCCGGATATGTTTTAGCTTGATTTACACCTCACCGTTCATTTATTGTGATGAAGTCAATCTGATTTCTTGCACGATCCCCAGGGCTTTTCCAAGTATATATCCTTCTTGGATGATCCTTGAACCATGTATTGACAATGACCATTCCTTTGGCTTCGCACCACTCTACCCATCTGGTACCCCTTTCATTTCTGTCTCCAATACCATATGGCCCTACTGTTCTACCATATCTGCCTCTTCCGACCTTTGCGTTCATGTCTCCCATGGCAATTACAATTTCATTTGATTTACATTCTGATTTAGCTGCCTCTAATTGCTCATAAAAAATGTCAATATCTTCATCTGTGCTTTCCACTGTGGGTGCATAAACCACTTTTATTGCCATGTTGAGAGGTTTCCCTTGTAATTTGACCAACAAAACTCTGTCCCTAACTGCCCAAAAGCCCAGAACCATGTTAGCTGTGAATGGATCCAGAAGCACCCCTACACCTCTTTCATGTCTTATCCCTCCTGAATAGATCATCTTATGTTTTTCAACTGTGAATTCTCCATTGCCAGTCCATCTTGTTTCACTAATGCCTAGAATATTAATTCTCATCCTGTTTATTTCTTGCACGACGTTGTCCAATTTCCCTTTCTGGTAGAGAGTGCGTACATTCCAGGTGCCGATGCGCATGATGTTACAGTTGCGGACAGTTGCTGAATGACGATCAGGTCCCACCTGTCGCACATGGGAAGGCCTACCGAGCGAGGCACCTCTATTTCTAGAAGTTCCCTTCACGCCGTTTCTCTTTGACTTTGAATTGTGACTTTCCATGGTATATCTTGGGAAGAATAGTGAAGGTGGTTTCCCGTTGCCTTCTTCACCGCAGTGTGGTAACCATGAATATATCCATGTGAACACCAGTTCTGAGAGACGCCGTTGTCCCTGATAGGATCATCCGCCTAAACTCTCACTGCATCGCTGCTGCCCAATGCAGTCCCTTTTAGTCGCCTTTACCGACACGCAGGGAATACATGGAGGGAATTCTATATGGCAACCAAAGGACTTTATTTAGTTGAATTCCATTGGTACGTGCGATCTGGTACAGCACTACTCGCACCACATGTACACATGTACATGTACAAGGACCTTCCAAAGGCACTACAGTGTATGTCCCATTTGCAGGCCAAAAAGATGAAAAGGTTATATTCCAACAGCATTTGAAAGATAACACTAATTTAGAACTTCCCTAAAAAAAAAAAGGGGTGGATGCTTGAAAATGTCTTTAAGTGGGAAAATAACGACTATTAGTTGTCGAATCGACTTAAGAGCTATAGAGCCAGTAAGTAATGGTCTGAATTTCAGACCCTTGTACCAAATAGTCGTACATTTTATGTTGTACAAAGATACAATCAGTTTAATTTTGGCCATTGCAAGAAGTGGGTTATTGATGTAGACAAATGCTCACCCTTAACAGCTCATTTTATGTATGTTATTACCAAAGAAGAAAAAAAGCCAGTCAGTCACTCAATAGTGTCTGACAGTGAAGTCTAGCAATTAAACAGGTTTCCTTGCATAATTTGAATATTAAGACACTGCTAACGTTTAAATTTCACAGATAGGACATACATGACATATTCATAATTCCTGCAAAGTTCTACAGAATTTGATGTTGGCTGCAAAAAGGACATAGTACATATCTTTAATAGACCAATCAGAGAATGGCAAAAGCGCTATCGCTGATGGCAAGTTGAGCTTTGAGGTGATGATCTTCGACAACATGTGGGAATGCAATTCTATGAAGTATAGGTTGAATATTATGAAAATGATTGCACATATTTTAGCTTCTATTTCTGAAATTACAAGTGTTAATAACCTCCAATTGTGAAATTTCATATTATCGATGACTTTGAAATACACTTTGTATCTGAAGTGCCATATTTCATGCACTTGAACTATAAAAAGGGAAAACAGTGCAATTTATTACTTATTCAACACAAGATGACACCAGACATGTTCTAAAAAATAAAGTAGAAGTGTTGTGGTCTATTGGATACTTCGTTGAACTGTCTTCCTATGATATATACTATCTTCAAGGTTGAAGTTCATATCCCAAGTACTTCTTGAGATATCGCTATAACGAGAAGGCAGGACATACAGACACACAACCCCAAAACATTAAGCTAAATCATCTACAAAAGCTTAATTACCAAATTAGATATCATCACCTACCTCTACGCCATCAGTCTCCTGATAGTCCTCCATCTCACGTCAATATCATTGGGTACTGTAGCCTCACCAACATGTAGCATGTTTAACTTCACGGTTTGATTTCCGTCCAAAGAATACCTCAAATGGAGACCTAGTTGTAAAAAGAGTAAAATAGTACAACGTATTCAGTAATAGCAAACTCACTTGTTACATGTATTCTCTTGTATTCAACTGGTAATATCATGCATGCAGTAATCCTTAAAACTTTTGATAATGTTCACAATATCAATCAATTACATCCTTGAAAAAAATCTTTTTTCTCGGGGGGAGGGGGTGCTACTTCTGAGCCCCTCCTCCTGGAATGGTAGTAGCCCTTTAAAACAACTTTACATCCCCTTGCCCAAGGAATGCTTCCAATTGAATTCTGAATTGAACCTCGAATCTCTCTCTGATAGAAGAAAGAGTTGTGCTTGTCGCTCTTCTCACCCTTTTTTTTTGCATTGTTGTTCTTTGACACCCTCCTCCTCCTCCTCCTTCTTCTTCTTCTTCTTCTCTTTCTTCTTCTTCTTCTTCTTCTTCTCCTTCTCTTTCTCCTGCTTCTTCTTCTTCTTCTTCTTTTTTTCCTTCTCTTTTTTTGTTCTCCTTTTATTTCTTCTTTCCTTTATTTCTAGACTTATTTTCTTCTTCCCCTACTTCTTTTCTCTCTTCTTTCCTTCTTCCTTCATTCTTTTATTTTATTGCCTTGCCTTTGCTTATGTATACACTCTTACCAATTTTTCATTGTATTTGTTTAATGACTTTTTAAAGTTGATACTCTAAGACAATCCCAAATATTGAGATAATTACATCAATAGAAAGCTTTTAACCCCCAGAATAACACTAAATGGTGTCCAACTGACAAAAACAAGTTTAGAATGGTGAATTTATGCGAGTAAACTCTACCAAACT